>PVKC010047331.1:0-11076 GCA_004027635.1 Crocidura indochinensis | reverse complement strand
AAAAAAAAAAAAAAAAAAAAAAAGAAAGGGAAAATAAACTTTACAGGGATGTGTGAAAGGGCAGAATACCAGATGGACTTTCTTCATAGACAATACATACCTACCTTAAAAATGGGATATATTATTAATATGTACTGTGTGCATATTAATATATGATTACTTACTTTTTGAACATGTAAAATCATAAGTTCTTGCCAGAGACTGCCTTAGTAAAAATGAGTAGCTCATCTAGCACAAGGCGGCAGCAGGGTGCTGGGGTCGCCCCCATCCCACACCCCCCCTAGGCCTGGTTAAACAGGCCTCCTCTGGCATGGCAGGGGCCTGCCGAGCCCCATGCTGCTGAAACTCCCAGCGCCCAGAAAGGGAAGAGATCCGTCATGTTGCTGGAGGCTGGAAGTTCAGCGTCCCCACCCAGACCCACCCTAATGAGCCCAGTGGGGAATGGGGGAAAAGCCCAGGGTACCTTCGAGCCCCTCCAGGGGTCCCACCTCAGTGACTTGCCCAGGCATGTGGCCCAGGGAAGACATGGTGATCTGGAGCAAGGTGCCAGTGGGGTGCTGGGGTCGCCCCCCCCATCAGTGGTTTCTTGGGGTAACACTTCTCCAAAAAGATCCCTACAATGTCACTGGGTCTTGGAACTCTATCTCTCTTCTTCTTAGCCCTTTGATATCTGGGTCTCCAAGTCACAAACCCAGGGACTCCTCACATACAGTTGACAGCTTTCAGCTGGACCCTCCATTTTTGATCTCTGAGTCCCTTCCATCACACCCCACCAGCAGTGCAGGAAATCATCCTATACGTGACACAAGGCAACAGCCTTGGAATTCTCCAACCAGCATCTTTCCGTTCTGCAAAAGCATCAGACCTTCAAACAACATTCTCCTTCGCTCAGAGGAAGGAGCACTGCTTTGGGAGTCACCAGGGATCTCAAGTTCCTTTCCTGACCCGTGATTCTACCCCAACTCCTCCAGGAGTGCCAACTTGTGAATCCAGTAGCCCACGCCACAGAATGTGTACCCTGTGAGGCTATGCAGATTCCTGAGTCTAGTAGGACATACCAGAGTCTCCTCCTCTGATCCCCATGGGTGTACCCCTTAGTCCAGACTGGTCCCCACTGAGCACCTCCTCCCGGCTCATAGGACTCCTCCCTTCCTCTAGCTCCAACCCTTTCTTTTTAAACATCGACTGAGAAGCCCAGTTTCCCTAAAACTGACATATTTGGGCCTCAGTAGGGACCCCGAATTCCACTTTTTTTTGTTTTGGTTTTTGGGCCACACCCAGCGGTGCTCAAGGGTTACTCCTGGCTGTCTGCTCAGAAATAGCCCCTGGCAGGCACGGGGGACCATATGGGACACTGGGATTCAAACCAACCACCTTTGGTCCTGGATCGGCTCCTTGCAAGGCAAACGCCACTGTGCTATCTCTCCAGGCCCCAAATCCCACTTTTATATGCTCCTTCCTGACTGTTCAAATCTGTTGGGGCATCCTTTTCAGAGCCCCCACAGCCTGATCATTTGCCCAACTCAATCCCTGTAACCCCCAAGTACTCCCCGAATTTCACTGAGACTTGGCAAGGCTCTGTCCCACCTCTTTTTCAGGAGGACCCCATGATCTGTTTCCTCTCCATCAAAGCCCAGAGCCCCAGGACTGCTCCTTTAGATCCTCTCTGCATGCTCATAACTGCCCAGACAAATGGAGTTGGCACTAAGCTCGACTGAATCACCAAAGAGAGATAGAATTCCCTCATCCTGGGTGGCCGGGCGGTGGCGCTGGAGGTAAGGTGCCTGCGCTTACCTAGGATGGACCTCGGTTCAATCCCCCGGTTCCCCATATGGTCCCCCGTACCTTCTGAGCAAATAGCCAGAAGTAACCCGAGCGTCACCGGGTGTGGCCCAAAAACCAAAAAAAAAAAAAAAAAAAAAAGAATTCCCTCATCCTGGAAAGTCCCTTTCATGTTGTCTGCCAAGACATATATATTCTTAGGTCGGGTTCAAATTTGGGCTTCAGTGAAGGACACACAGACCCAGCTTTGACACTCAGTGCCTTTGACACTCAGCTCCCTAGGGTTGGTTTCAGACTGCATGTAGTCCCATTGTCTAGGTTACCCCTAGATCTGCAGGTTTGTCTTCCCGAACACAACTCCACATTGCTCCTGGCTAAAATATATCACCTCTTCCAGATTATCCAAAAGCATCTAGGTACCTTGGATGACAGAAGAAGTGAGAAAACATAAAGGTGCCTGAACATATAAGCTCTCAGGGAGGGTGGCATGTGGGTATGCAGGGTGGGACATGACCAGGAGTTAGGTACACAGCCTGGATGCAGAGATGGGTCAGGAGACAACTGATAAGAAGCATTTTCGCATTTATTAGATTGAAGCTTTGGGGGGGGGCACATCTGCACGTGCTCAGTTTCTTTTCCTGTTCTGTTTTTGGAGTTATTTCTGATTGTGTTGTCTAATTCTAGTCAGATGAGCACCTTCAACTTCCATCCAGTGGAGATCCTTTCCAGAGAATGACACCGACAAACTACCTTTGGGAGACAAACACACACACACACACACACACACACACACACACACATTAGGAGACAAAGAAAAACAACCATATTGTCAAAAATTAGGTTGCCAGGAAGGCCATCCTTGAGCTCATGGACTGGCCATTTGTTCATACAGTGACAATTTTTCTTTCCCACCAGGCTCCCAACAGGCGAGTCATCATGGATAGACACATGAAGGACAGTTGGTAAGTACATCAACATTCAATATGTATGCAGAGATTAAAGGATGGCATATTGTTGCAGGGAGCCTACTGACAAAAGTAAGTTTACAACCCTTTAGGTTTGAACAAAGACAATGAAAACAGAATTTTAACCTTGGGGAAAAACAGGTTTTCCACTGAATCTGACATTTTCTGTAGCTTCTGTTCTGTACACATTCCTGCCTGCTTGCGATGGAACCCCCATTATCTGTACATTCCTACCTGTCTGTGGTCCTGTTATCTAGGCATTCCTGCCTACTGGAGTATTTGTATACTGCTGCCTACGTTGCCCACATGCGAAATTCTAACCTTAAAAGATAAGCCCACTTATTTTCAAAAATAAACGAAGTCTTCTCCTATTTGCACTCTGTCTCTGTGTCTTTGTTCTGTGTCTTTGATCACTCACACACTCTCTCCCAGGTAACCCCGAAGCTGTATGTCCTGCAGGTCAGGACATATTGTCATAGGTATTAGAACAAATCCTTCAAATAAAGGCAGGAACCAACAGTGTTCGTTATCATTTTGTCCATGCTGAATAGACATGTAAAAGACTCAATAGAGTCTTATTTGGGGAGGGAGGGGCCACACCCAGTAGTGTTCAGGTCTTACTACTGGCTCTGTGCTCAGAAATCGCTCCTGGCAGGCTCAGAAACCATATGGAAAGCTAGGAATTGAACCTGAGTCTGTCCCAGGTCAGCTATGTGCAAAGCAAACACCCTACCTCTGTGCTTTCACTTTGGCCCCTAAAGAGTCATATATACATATATATATGATTTATATATATGACTTTATATATATATATGACTCTTATTCCAGTCTTTCCTGAAAGCACAGCTGCAAGCCCTTTATATGCTATGATCAGCATTATTTTATCCAGAGAGAGAGAGAGATCTCAACCTTCGAGTTTGTTGATTTGGATCCAATTTCCTACATTGTGTCATCTGTGTGAAATGTACCCCCTCCTGTCACCAAGACACTGAGGACACCTTGAGTGTCCGTTTGTGTGAAACCTCATCCTCTGCCTGTCACCACTCCAGGCCAAGAGGAACACCTTGTTCTGGCATTCCATTGCCCCTCCCAAAGGTCTCAAAGTAGAGATGGGGCACAGGGCCAAGGGTCAGTCCTGGAGAGAGACAACAGCACTTCTGGCAATTAGAGATAGGGCAGTCCTCAAGGACAAATGCAAAACATGTTTTAAATTACAGCAATTAAGTTTAATGTCAAAAGATATAGAAAGATCATGCATTGGGTCAATGGAATGCCAATAAAATGATTTTGAAAATGGCTAAGAAGTAAAAAGTAAGAGGACAAATTAAAGGGCTGGAAGAAATCCAGGAGCTTTAGATAAATTTTCAGCACTACAAGGTCCCCTGAGAACTTCCTGGGGGGCTCCCAAGACCAAACAGGAATAATCCTTGTGCTCTTCAGGCTCTGCCACCAACCCCAAATGAAAAACTGAAAAGGAAGTACCACAAGACCAGAGAGATAGAATAGTGCATTGGACTCTACACTGCATATAGTTGGCCTGGGTTTATCACCAGCATTACATACACTCCCCAAACACAACGAAGTCTGACTCTTGAGCACAAACCTATGATGAAGCCTCAACATAGCCACAAGACAACCACAAACTAAAAGACAGCCACAAACATATCCCACAGTCACCTTGATGTAGATGGCCCAACTTCATGGCTTCTCAACTAATCTCTTTTTTTGTTTTTGTTTTGGGGTCACACCTGGCAGTGCTCAGGGGTTACTCTTAGCTCTGGGCTCAGAAATCGCCCCTGGCAGGCATAGGGGACCATATGGGATGCTGGGATTCCAACCACCGTCCTTCTGCCTTACCTCCATGCTATCTCTCCGGCCCCTTCTCAACTAATCTTCAAAGAGATGCCAGGCTGATGAAGGGCACAGATACACAGAACTTCAGGGTCAAAACTCTGGGGCCTCCTTAGGCCTCATGTCCATGGGAAACAAAATCATCACATTTTTACAGATCCTAGAGTTCCTAGAGCATGTGGACATGAACGTGGTCACAGGACACCTCCAATTATCGCAATCATGTAAACTACATTCAAGTTGAATTATTTTAAAACTGTCTCTGGAGACTTCTGAGCTTCAGCTTCATAGACTTGGGTGCTAAAATTGTGTGAATGGGGACTGCAAAATTGTCTGATAAATGGAGTCATCATAATTTGGAGGACCAAGATCCTGAGATCGATATGGAAACTATGATCCTGAGCCAATGGGATATGGTTGTAACGATGAAGATATTCTGAAATCTCAAGCTTTTATTCCAAGGGGGTGTTAGAAGTCTGGATCCCAGAGGTGCCAGGGGAAGAGAGGTATTTAGACAGATTAAATACCAGAGACTGGTATTTAAAGGTAGATGAAGTCATGGGGCTCAGACAGGTGAGGACTGGTTTGGGAGTCCTGGTCTTCATGTTCTCCTCTTACTGGAAAGACTACCCACCACCCCTTACCTTCCTGTACCCAAAAGTTTAGACCTGGGGAGCTACAGGTCTGCCCACTTGGCGGCAGCCCCAGGAAAGCATCTTGTGATCAAGAACTGCTGCCCTGGACCAGCCAGCCCACAGGTGCGAACTCTTCCGCCTTTCAGGGTGATGGAGAGGCTGGGCTAGAGTGTTTCCAGTCCTGAAGGTAACATGGGCACAAGGTGACATCTGGGTGCCAGAAGACAGGGGCCAGCCCTGTTGTGGGTGGAGTGCGGGTTCTTAAAGCCTCAAGAAAGGCCCCCTCCCAGCTTAGAGCCTGCCTCCTGCTTGACTACTACAGACGCAGATTCTACCACCATGTGGCTCCTGCCCCTGGGCCTGACCCTGACTCTGGCGATGATTGGTGAGCAGTATGGGGTTTAGGGGACAACCCTGAGCCTCAGCCCCACATCCACCAGGGGCCCCAACATGTGAAGCCCTGTTGCCCATGAAATATAGTCCTTGTGAGGCTCCCCTTGATTCTTGAGTTTAGCAGGACTCAGGAGTGCTCCCTTCTTTGACCGTGCCTACCCTGACCTGGTCCCCACTAAAAATCGCTTTCCTGACTCATAGGACCCTCCCCTTATCTAACTCTAACCCTTTCTTTTCTGGGAGGGGGGTGCACATCTGCTGGTGTGCAGGGGTTACTGCGGGCTTTGCACTCAGAAATTGCTCCTGGCAGATTCGGAGGACTATATGGGATGCCAGGGATTGAACCTGGATTCATCCTAGGTCAGCCATATGCAAGGCAAATGCCCTACCTCTGTGTTATTGCTCTGGCCCCTATCGCTTTTTTTTTAGGCATTGAATTGACTGGGAAGCCCAGTTTCCCCAAACCCTCAGCATGCTGATACCTTTGAGCCTCAGTAAGGACCCCAAATCCCTGATTTTATGAGTTCCTTTCTGAACACCCAAATCTGCTTCCCATAACCTAATCATTTGTGTAAACAGATACCCATTGTCCATAATTACTGCCCCAAATTTCTGCCTGACTTCTTCCTGCTCTCCCAAACTCTTGTCTCAGCACTGAGGGTCCTTCACTCCCCTGAACCCAAAAGCCCAAGACCCAAAACTCCAAACTCAAGAACCTTCTCTCCCTTTACAGGGCTGGGGATGTCCCAAATGCCTACAGGACTATTTCTACACCCACCCATAATCCCAACTTTACTGTCCATCTCCAGAGGTCTCCAGCCCTGGTCTCAGGTCATATCCCTGTAACCCACAGTCCAGCCACATTTCCCTTTCCTGCATCCCTGATCCAGTGTTCTTCCTCACACAGATGGTGCACCCCATCATCCAGGTATCCAAATCCATGCCCGGATCATCGGAGGTTGGGAATGTGAGAAAAATTCACGTCCCTGGCAGGCAGCTTTGCACTACCGCGGCAGTCATATGTGTGGGGGTGTCCTTGTTCACCCCCAGTGGGTGCTCACAGCCGCCCACTGCATTAGCACGTAAGTGGGGCAGGGTCCCGTGCATAGAAGAAATGATGGTGATCTTTAGATAGCTAATGGATCTAGTGGTCCCTTTTCTCTCTTTCTCTCCTGCTCCCTTATTTCCATGCAAGCTCTCTTCCTCAGAACTCAGCAACTTGTATCTTCCAGCTCCTTCCTCATTTCTTTCTCTTCACATTTTTGGGGAATGGGGTAATATATGGCTGTGCTCAGGAATTACTACTGGCTCTGAATTCAGAAATCCCTCCTGGTGGGTGCAGGAGACCATATAGGATGCCAGCAATCCAAGCCTGGGTGATCATGTGCAAGGCAAGTGCCCTACGCGCTATATATCCAGTTCCCCTCTTTCTCATTAGAATCTTATTTTTGGGCCACACCCCTTTGATGCTCAGGGATTACTCCTGGCTAAGCACTCAGAAATTGCCCTGACTTAGGGGGACCATATGGGACGCCGTGGGATCAGACCTTGGTCCTTCCTTGGCTAGTGCTTGCAAGGCAGACACCTTACCTCTAGCGCCACCTCACTGGCCCCATCAGAGAATCTTTCATCTTCTTTCATTCCCCCTCACTTCTCTTCCCTCTCTCCTCTAATCTCCTCCTTCCCAGTGAATACGAGGTCTGGTTGGGGCTCCACAACCGTTTCTTGGACAAACGCAGAGCCCAATTTGCCGAGGTCAGTGCCAGCTTCCCACACCCTCTCTACAACATGACCCTCCGGACCCTAATAGCAAATAGCAACTTGGACTGGAATGAGTATGTCAACACCTTCCGGGGGTCAGATTTCAGCCATGACCTCATGCTGCTGCGTCTGAAGAAGCCTGTCCAGCTAACAGAGTCAGTGCAAGTTCTGGACCTGCCCACCAGGGAGCCTCAATTGGGAAGCAATTGCTCTGTCTCTGGCTGGGGCAGCGTCATTCCAGGTATGAGACTACCCTGTGTCCACACCAGACATGGGGAAATGCAGGACCAGAGGTCAACAGGCACAGCAAGAGAGAAGGTTAGGAAGGTCTGGACCTGAGAGATTCTGTAGGTGTGGGGTGACATGAAGGGATCTGAGATAGGCTGGATAAGAAAGTTGAGGTCCTCTGGGAGGAGGCAAGACAAGGGAACTGTTGGAGAGGGAAAGGGTGAGGGTCTCAATCTGTAAGGGAATGTGGGAGGAAGCAAGACATAGTGTCTCTCTGGTCTATAGACAGCATTACCATCCCTTCGGCACTCCAGTGTGTGAATGTCAGACTCCTGCCCAAAGACATATGTTCTCAAGGTCACATGTATAAAGTCACCGAGTTCATGCTGTGTGCTGGACACTTGAACGGTGGCCACGATACGTGTACGGTAAGCCTGCCCCATCTCCCAAACATCCCAGTGGCGATCTGATCATTCCACAGGTCCCTCGTCCACTCTCACCCTAAAATGTCTGTTTTTCATAAGTCCAAGAAAGCTGAAAGTAGGAACTGGTATCTGAGTGGTGCTTGGGGAGGTAGAGCTTGGAACTCCCTCCATAGATGCTGCTCCTCTTCCTATCACCTGTTTGACCCCACTTTCAGGAGCATCCCCCACTTGGACCAGAACTTGTTCACTGTCTGCTCTTGAAATCTCATACACAGAGACAATGTCCATTTCCCCATTGTGGGCGATGACTTCTGGGAGTCCTCGTCTGAGAGCATCTGGACTCTGCATAATACAGTCTCCCATTTTCTAACCTCTCTCCCCCTGATTACCCTCTATGCTGTAGGGTGACTCAGGGGGCCCACTCATCTGTGACAGGATGTTTCAAGGAACTACATCCTGGGGTGGCACGCCATGTGCAGAAGCTGGAGAACCTGGCGTCTACGTCAAAATATTCTCATATGTCAACTGGATCCGCGAGACCATTGAGGCCAACAGTTAAATAAATGTTCGCCCTACCCCTCACTCCATTACACACAATAAAATCAAATTTGCATCCAAGTTGTGCTATTTACTGGAGCTATCTCAACTTGGTCCAGATCCAGATTCTTGACCAGAGAGATAATCCCATTGGGAAGGTGCTTGCCTTACATGCACAGTCTCCTGGGTTAAATTCCTGGTACCATAGAGCGCTCCCTGGTCCTTCCAGGAGTGAAGCCTGAGTATGAATGAGACTCCTTGTTTATCAACAGTCCTGGGGGGACATGGAAGTGAGTCCTGGGAGATGTGGATCACTGTGAAGAACCTCCTCTCGAGTCCATTGTCAAGACTTGGGTCAATCCTGGGCCCAGGATGCTCAGGACTTTCCAGTGTGCAGTGAAGCTGGGGGGTGTAGCCTAGAGGAGCCTGCAGAGGAGGCCTAGAGAGTGAATGAACTGATCAGGATCGGTTGTGAGTCATGGGTTGACATCTGTGTGCATTCTGGATTTGTGCTTAAAGTTCTGCATCCTGATCAACAGGATCATGGACAGTCTTCTTCTTTGCTGCACTTGCCCAAGTGATTTAATTAATTGAGATATCCTGGAAGGTGGTACACACCCTTTGGGTAGGGTGTCCCTCAGTTGGCCCATTCCACTGGTCCAATGCACTGAACTTGAGGCTCTATCCCTTCTGTCCTTCCAGAGAGCTTGTCTTTTCCTGTTGATACCATGCCTCTTCCTGACAAGATCATGCCCCTTCTCGTCAATATTATCCTTCTTCCTACCAAGTCCCTGCCCCTCCCTGCCAAGTCTCCATCCTGTGCACCATGGCAGCTCCACCTAGCATTTGGGCATCATCAGGTAGACTATCTTTGGTTTTCAACTCAACATATCACAGTCAATCACAAAGAGCACCTGACTGAAGATAATCAGGAAGCCATAACTAGAAAGGAGCCCTAGGTGGACACAAGTCTGAAAAGATAGTACAGTGGGTTGGGTGCTTGAGTTGCACACAAGTGACCCAGGTTCAATCCTTAGTACTGCATCTGTCTCCCCCCCACCCCACCACCACCAAATCCCATCCCTCTCCAGCACTCTATCTCTGAGCTCAAAGCCAGAAGTAAGCCCTGAGCACCGTCAGGTGGCTGAAAAACAAATAAAATTAAAATATGCAGAGAGGGGTTGGAGCAATAGTGCAGGCAGTAGGGCATTTGCCTTGCATGTGCTAACCTAGGATGGACCACAGTTTGGTCCCCAGGTATTCCATATGGTTCCCCAAGCCAGGGGCAATTTCTGAGCACATAGCCAGGAGTAACCCCTAAGTGCCACTGGGTGTGGCCTAAAATTCTAATAATAATAATAATAAAATATGCAGAGGATCTGGATATCCACAGCCATAGGGTAGGGTGCTTGCCTTGCATGCGGCCAACTCAGGTCCAATCCCAGGCATCCCATATAGTCCACTAAGCACTGCCATGGTTCAGAGCCAGGAATAAGCTCTGAACATACTGGTTGTGGCCCAATAACAATAAATAAATAAATAAATAAATAAATAAATAATAAATATCGAGCCTATGGTTCTGTTCATAGGGGGCAAAAATATGCATGTAGAAACAGATTGTCCACAGCAAAGGTCCAGGACTTCAAAAAACAAAGCAGAGATAGGAGACAGGTTTACACACCCTGTCTTCATCCTTCTCCAGGAGGAGAAAGGAGGTGTCTAACAGGAGGGTCACCAGAGTAGAGGGGTGCGACACCCAGTTTATTGTGACAAATAAGCCAAAAAGGAGAGAAAATAAGTTTTCATAATTTCCTTCCCAGAACAAAGCATCTTGTGTAGAAGAACAGGGCTACCCCAAAGGTTATGTAAGCATTGTTCCATACAAGCAAGACTGGACAACAGGGGATGGGTCAGGTTCTGGGGTGCAGAGGGTGTGGCTGAAGCACAGGGGCCACTATTCCAAGCAGCCACAGCAGAAGGAAGAAGAGCAACTGCAAGACGTAGCCTGACTCAATTCTAGTAGAGATCATGCTCACAGGATCCAAGTAGGACCATGTGAAGGGGACTGTTGGGAGAGAGTAGAATGCTACCCTATGGTATTTGACTACCAAGGTGCAGACAGGTAGATGGAACAAAGGGGTGGGACCAGACAGGATCTGTCATCAGCCCTACAGGGGGCCAAAAGCACCACTGAAAGCCAATCATTGGGTCCCACGTTGGGGTTACCAGTGACCATGAAGATTGGGTGCTTCGAGGAGTCTTCGGAGGATACCTAGGATAGAGGGAGCTAGGTAGAGACGGTTGTTCGAGATGGTTGGCCCACTGCATCCACTTTGGATTCTCGCTTGAAGTTCATCTGCATTGAGGCCCACCGGTGGAAGCTCTGCTGGTGCTGTGTGGGCAACTTTCTTCTGCTGAACATACCCAATTGGTTCAAGTAGTTGAGAAGGCCTGGAAGGCGGAAATGCCAGGTTGGACAGTGGCCCCCCTCAGTTGACC
>PVKC010047330.1:0-11080 GCA_004027635.1 Crocidura indochinensis | reverse complement strand
TACCAGGAGACTTATGGCTCAAACAAGCAGACTTTATTTCTGATGCGCCAGGACCATCTCCTTAGAGAGATCGACCCCAGTCTAAACTTTCAAGCAGCTTATATACTCTTCAGATCATTCCATTCCATTTGTCAGTTACAGAATACTACAAAAGGTGATATTTCAAACATTCCACAGGTCTGCATTAATTTTAGTTCACACCATTCAATAGGAAATGTTACAGTCCCCTGACCCCTCCCTGACGCCACTCTTATCTCAGCTCACATTCCCGTGGTCTGTTTCTCCTTGGGAATGTCTTAACCCACCAGGATGGGGGTCTTTGGGAGAAGTCTAGCCCATCAGGGTCCCAAAGCTATTTTATAGCCTTGAGCCAGCAAACAATGACAGAGCTAAAAGCAGTGTTCATCTTTACCTGACTATTTCCTATATTTCACAAGCAGGTACAGCTATCTCTTATCTTTCTGGGCCAGTCTGTAGCTCACTGGCATCATTGAATTGTTTTACTGCCTAGCTGCCAGGGTCATCAAGGGGCAAAGGGTCCTGGGAAACTGGGAACAGTAGAACAGTGAATTTAAAATCAGAAGCTAACAGCATGGCTAAGTCTATAAATACTGGGATTACCTATACAAGTTTTCTTATTTTCCTTCAAATATAACTTCATGACTTCCCCTATAGTCAAGCCCACAACCCAGAGTGACAACTCCACCCTGTCAGGAGACCTCCACCCTGTCAGCAAGGGACAGTCCCTAGTCAGATCAATATACATCTAGGGACCACCTGGGAGGACTACCTTTATTAGGAAAAACATCAGGCTCAGGGTGGAACACTTGTGAGGTCATGAAGGGGCAGGATTTGCATCATTTTCTGAGATTGTCATTGGTAAAATTCAAACTTATACAATTTGTAAAACCCATGAAATGCTTTGACGTGTCTGCTAATTACCATGTAAAATTCCTTGAAAACCTGTGTTAAGAATAGCTCAGGGTCTCACTACAGACCGAAAATCCTGCTTTATCAGGTGGACTGTGAGTGGACCTAGAGCTCTGTGATTGAAATAAACCTACTTGCGATTGCATCCTCCAAGGCTTGTGTCTCCTCAATTGAGCAGTGGGCTTTCCTCAGACCCTGGGCATCCCGGATCCCTGGTACCCCTCCCCGGGCTCAGGGATCTCCAATCCCGGCCCCCAACCCAGGTCCAGGCCAGCTTTGGTCACCTTTAACACTAACATTTATTTGCAGTCTAATTTTATGAATTAATGATTGAATTATGATCATGGTTAGGTTATGCATAGGGGAGCTAAGCAGAAATCAAGTTAGTTATTATGTAAAAATAAAATGTCTACATTCATTTACAGATATATATTTACAATAATTTAATCTACTGTCACAGCATTAACATAATAGGAATCATAATATTTCTAGAGGAAGTCTGTCAGAAGACCTGCTAGGAGGTTCATAACCTTAGCCTGGGTAACTGACTAAAAAGTCCTGAGGAGGGGAAAAATTCCTGAGGAAATATTACCAGCAGGCCCAGTAAGAAGTCTTTTCCCTCAAGTGTAAATGACTGTAAGATTCCTGAGAGATCTCTCATCAATAGGCCAACTGAGTCTTCCCTTCAGTGTGGATATTTGAATGAGATCGTTCTGTGAATGAAACTGACATTTTGGTTCCTTTACTACATTTAGTTGATATATATTGATATATACACTCCCTTCTGCTGTGTATATAGCAAAACCTTTCTCATCCTAATTTAAGGATTTTTACAGGCAATATGGTCCTGATTAAATTTATTTTTACCTGGAATACTCAGCATCAAAAAGACGATGTCTTCTCTCCTTTGCTTGTCTTTGAACACCATAGCAGGATCGCTTTGCTTCAGGGACTTCCCCTAATCATTTGTGAATACCTGCTAACTAATCTACACTCCAAGAAGGTTAGGGCAGGATTACACTGGTCTACTGAATTTACTAGGTATCATTCTGTACCCTTTCATATAGTTTGTCTCTTTCAAAACCAGACCATAGGAAGTTAGTTTTAGCCCCTGAGCTAAAAAGCTGTTTCCTTAGGGAAAGGAAATTTGTTGTAGGAAACCTGACTTCTTGCTAACCTCTTTCTTATTTAATGGTTTTTGGGTCACACCCGGCAGCACTCAGGGGTTACTCCTGGCTCTATGCTCAGAAATTGCTCCTGGCAGGCTCGGGGGACCATATGGGATGCCATATGGGATGCTCAGATTCGAACCACTGTCCTTCTGCATGCAAGGCAAATGCCCTATCTCCATGCTATCTCTCCAGCCCCAACCTCTTAATTTACATCAGCATGACACCTAGGGCTAGACCAGAGAGGAACTACTTTGAAATGTAAGTTTGCTTTCCTTTTATCCTCTGGGCTCCTAACTGAACTATATTCTATTCAAGATTACAAACCACCTAGAGCCATGTGTATTGTTTTAAAGATCAAACAATGTACATTGATAAGTTTCTGTACTTCGCAAAGAAACAAAATGTGAGCATTCTTCTCATATGTATGACTATCTGTCCCTTTACCCTTGAAATACTCCTAGCTTGGCGATTAAAGTGGTCACATACTTTCCAGAATGTGAGTCCCCATACATTTAACTTGTGTGGTCTCTCGTTTCATCATATTTCATATTTCACTCTATGCTGGCCTGTCTTTTACTACTCCCTGAAGTGGATTCATTGAAGTCCAGCTGGCATTGCCAGACAGAAGCTGCTGGCAATATACTACTACATTTTAGTGATTTTAATCACTTGTGTGCTATTAGCACTCTGTGAACACATGCACACACTCTTCTCTGCTCACCGACAAGAGCAATTTTTAAACACTCTTTAGTACAGCATTGGCTATAACAGAACTACTGCCACTTTCAATGGCTATATGAGTCTGCCAGGACCAGCATGTAACAATCATAAATGGAGTTGAGGGATGAAGGGAAAGACAGGATATGCTGAGATGACTGCTCTATTTTGGTTATTCTTTTTTTTTTTTTTTTGGTTTTTGGGTCACACCCGGCAGTGCTCAGGGGTTACTCCTGGCTCCATGCTCAGAAATTGTTCCTGGCAGGCACAGGGGACCATATGGGGCACCGGGATTCGAACCGATGACCTTTTGCATGAAAGGCAAACGCCTTACCTCCATGCTATCTCCCGGGTCCCTATTCTTTCTTTTTTGTTATTTTGTTTTGATATGTTTTGGTTTTGGGGTCACACCCAGCAGCCGGTGTACTCAGGGGATACGCCTGGCTCTATGCTCAGAAATCTCTCCTAGCAGTTGCGGGGGATTCAAACCACTGACCTTCAGCATGCAAGGCAAATGCCTTACCTCATGCCATCTCTCCGGCCTCTTTTTTCTGCTATGTTTTGTTTTGTTTTGTTTTGTTTTGTTTTGGACAACACATGTTGATGCTCAGGGGATCCTCCTGGCTATGCGCTCAGAAATAGCTTCTGGCTGAGGGGCCATATGGGAATCCCAAGGATCAAACCACAGTCTGACCTAGGTTAGCCGCCTATAAGGCAAATGTCCTACCATTACACTACCATTCGGACCCTCTCTCTTTTTGGAGGGGGGTTGTTCAGTTAAGTTTAGGTTTCTGGGTTTTTTGGTGTTTGGTTTTTTGGCTTTTTGAAGAAAATTTTTTATGTTTTTGTTTGTTTTCTTAGGAACAAGCATCCAGAAAGTCGAGAAAAATGACTTCAAGTGTCACCTAGAAAAATGTCATCCCATTGTAGAGACCCAGGACAGTTTCACACTATAGAGCCCTAAGGAGAATAAATATTAGTGTCTTCTCAACAAAAACCACATTTTCATGGGAGTCCCTCGTGGTACCACAGGCACCTGTAGCACCTGCTTCAAGACTGTAGTCATTCTGGGGAAATATTTCCCGGCACTGGCAAGTACATCAATATTCTGGCATCTCCTCTAAGTATCACCACATGATAGGTTACAATCTATGAGAGGAGTCTCTTGTCTATTGTCATCTGTTTAGACAGCAGAACCTGCTAACATACCTCATGGAGGGGAGGCTATGTCAGTCCACATCCCTAGCCTTCATTCTGTAATGAACACTTCCCAAGAGCAACAGGGCATTGTGTGGGACACTGTGATCAGCATCTGGGGAGAGGCTGTTCCCAGTTATGGAGGTATGCAGCAAGCCTGAGAAGAACACTGACGCTCCATGCAGGACAATCATATCCCGGGAATGTTCTTCACATCGCCATTTTGCACAGTCCCGGAGTCATTGCTTCTCCCCTATGACCTTTGGGACCCCAAGGGTATGTGGCAATACAGTCAGTGTTTCTTTCCAACACTTCTATTCAGTAGCTCATCTTAGAGCTAAGGATTAGCTATGGAAGAACATCACTACTCATGCATCCTTTCCAGAGGAACAAATGAAATGGGCTCAGTGCCACCCACAAACATTCAGGGACATCTGCATGTCCACCTCTGGTTCCTCACTTCCTGTTAATCAGGGTACACTTTCTGCTACCGGGGACAACTGAATTCTTTTTTTTTCTGGTTTTTTTTGGGGGGGATCACACCCGGCAGTGCTCAGGGGTTACTCCTGGCTCCATGCTCAGAAATTGCTCCTGGCAGGCACGGGGGGACCATATGGGGCACCGGGATTCGAACCGATGACCTTTTGCATGAAAGGCAAACGCCTTACCTCCATGCTATCTCCCAGGCCCCAACAACTGAATTCTTGATTCTCTTCATGATAGGCTCTAGAACATTGAAGAGCAAGATGGTTCCTTATAACTTTCTAAAAACTGAAAGCCTCTCAACCTTGTTCAAACAGGTGAGGGAGAGCCAGGTTTCTGCTCCCAAATGAGTTCTAGGAGATGGTAAGGGTCTCCAAAAGCTGTGTCACCCCCCCCCCATCACTCCCCTTAACTCCACTATTTGTACTGTTAGGAAAAACAACCAAGTCAACAAAATATTGATTTATTTGTTGATCATTCTTCAGATGTTATGCAACAAGAAAATATTCTAATAATAGACCAGAATGGACTTCTTCGGTGATTCGCTGATCTGACCTCCGGAGAATATTTCTCCCCCTCTACGTTCAGCATAGGAGTTGGCTCAACTGTCACTGAAAAAAAGAGGGAGCAGGCATGTGTGTGTGGGGAGGGTGAAGAGGAGTCCTAGGGTACATGCAGCTGAGTGGCTGAAAATGTGTATCAATCTTGATCAAAAGATATCGTGAGATATAGCCCCCATGGGAAGTCAATGACCCAATATCCTTACTCAGTTCAAAACCAACGGAAGAAATCATAGGTCTGGATGTTAACCTAGGTGGCATCTTACTGTAGCAAATGCAATCATACACATGAGAAATACTTTGTACACCTCACAACACTTGCCTTTCCCTCTCTAGGGTTTAGATTTGCTGCCAAGGTGTTCCTATCTCCATCAACAGACATCAAGACACATTGGCTCTCTGGGCACTCAACGACCCCTAGACTCTTTGTCAGTCAGTTACCAATGGAAGAATTGCTAGAAAAATGACTCCCGAGATCAACTTACCACTCTCATTGTTCATGGTGATCTGCTCGGTAGCATCCCCGGCACAAAGCACAGATACTGGTGTCTTTCTGGCTGTCTTGCCCAGGGGTGCTGGATGTTCGCACTTGGGCACATCATATAGCAAGGGAGCAGAGGCCAGAGGTGGAAGTGTTGGCTCCTGCAGTTAGACATGTTGGCTTTTGGTGAAGCCCCTATCGCTGTCAATGGCACAAAGCAGTTTATGCTAAAGGGCAGACATCAGTGTCTCGAGCCATTCTGGAACAGACACAATCTATCTATGGTCTCCATTATTCATTTGGCACAGTGAGACAGCAAGAGGGGACACAGCAAATCGTCATTTGATGGAACCCTTTTGCCCTCCTCTGTGAAGACTGTGTTTAACCTCACACCACATACCTTGATAGAGCCGGGTCCCCATGGCCTGTGTGCTCTACCTGACATCCTTCCCAATCTATTGAGGCAGGTAGCTTCTATTTTGCAGCAGTGCACCACCACAGAGAAGCCCGCCCAGGAAATGTGGACCCATGGCACAGCCATGCCATGGATGATCATTTAGAAAGTTCTCTGTGAACACAATTCCGAGTCTTCCTCTGGGCGGGTAGCTTGCACTCCAACACACTGAAGTGCAAGGACTTTATTTCCAAGGAACACACAAGTGGTTGAGGTAATCACCTGAGGCCATCAAGTGAAAGGTTACACCCAAGAAAAGGAGAGACCTCATGCTTCCTGAATGCCAGGGTCTAGTGTCAAAGTCTTGTTCCCCAGGATCCGACCCTGTGTGTGGAGAGTGGTTTGGACCAGGATGGAGGCTCGTGCTAGGATGATAGAAGAGAGGTGTGATACAATGAAGCACAGGCTACCAGGGTATCTGTCTTGTGCCCATTATGAGTTTCCTCTAAGGTCCCTGTATATAAGGGCAGAGCCTGAGGAGAGGATAGTTGTGGGGGGGGGCATGGTGTGAGACATGCTTGTCTTAGGGCAATGCCAAGTAGAAGACAAGTGTGAAGCATACCAGAAGACAAGTAGTTCCCGCTAGTGAATGCTTACCTGTGGTGCTTGTGGTACCGTATCCTTCAGGGTAGCCATGGAGTAGAGCACGTCCATGGTCTCCTCAAATTGATCAAGTTGGGATGGTGGATCTGATGTCATCTGGCTATGCTCTAAGAATATCAAACACAGGAACTGTCTGTCAGGGACCTGGGTATGCTCATGTGAAGTCAGATACCCAAAACCATTCACTTATCTTATGACCCCTCACTTCCACTTCACTCTTTGGTCCTGATCATCTGTATACCATAGCGACAGAGCATTATCATCGTGATTGTATTTTGGTCCAGGGACAATGGTGCAAAAAGACATCCGTTTTGTTCCCAAAGTGCACCATTGTGAGGCCGAGAACGTGGTTGGAAAGGCCAAGGCAAGATATGCAATGCACTCTGTCTCTAGCAATGGCTGGCCCTGGTTGGGGAAGCACTGTGAAATAGCATCAGAAAGATATGCCACTGTTTTCTGTCTTTAGTTTCCTGAGCAATAAGGAGCCTTAGCAGCCTAGTGGCAAAGCCCTGAATGTGTAGAACCATGCCACTCTAGGGAACACTGAGACACAGTGCCTTGCTCTCGCAATCCACATCTGTGCTGGTTTGCCCAATAGCCTGGATTCAGGAATCACGCTGGCATGCCTGGAAAATGCTGCATGTCTGGCAGAATTTTCTACAGTTGTCCTACTGGGCCCAAAACCCCTCTGACTACTCCTGTCACAGCAATGTACCTAGTCTCCTGTTCTCGTGGTGCTACCTCCCTCAAACTTTTCCTAAAGAAACAGTGCTCAGCATGACGTTCCTATCTACTTACCAAAACACCCTTTGCTCAAAATGGGACTGGGTTGTAACTTAGGTGGCTGCTCACTGTGGAAAATGCACTCTTACACAGGAAAATTTTGTGCTGCTCACAACACTGGACTTTTCCCTCTCTAGGATTTACAGCAGCTGATTTTCTGCCAAGGTGTTCCTATCTCCATCAACAGAGACCAAGACACATTGGCACTCTGGTCACTTAACGACCCCAAGACTTGTTGCCAGTCAGTTACCAATGGAAGAGTTGCTAGAGAAATGACTCCCGAGATCAACTTACCACTCTTGTTGTTCATGGTGATCTGCTCGGCAGCATCCCCGGCACTAAGCACCGATACTGGTGTCTTTCTGGCTGTCTCGCCCAGGGGTGTGGGATGTTCGCTCCTGGACACATCATATAGCAAGGGAGCCGAGGCCAGAGGTGGAAGTGTGGGCTCCTGCAGTTAGAAAGACATGTTGGCTTTTGGTGAAGCCCCTATCGCTGACAATGGCACAAAACAGTTTGTGAGGCCCATATCGCTGTCAATGGCCCAACGCAATTTATGCTAAATGGCAGACAACATCGATTTCTCGAGTCATTCAGGGACAGTCCTCAGAGTTTGTGTTCGGTGTACAGACACATTCTGTCTATGGGATCCTTTGATCCTTTTGCATGTTACCAATAGCATTTGGGGACACGGCATATCTTCACTTGATGGAACCCTCTTGCCTTGTCTTATGAAGACTGTTTAACCTTACACCACACACCTTGACACAGCCTGGTCCTATGGGCAGTCTGCTCTAACCTGATATTCTTCCCAATGTACCGAGGCAGGTTGCTTCTATCTTGGGGCAATGCACAACAGAGAAGCCCGCCCAGGGAGTGTGGACCCATGACATAGCCACAACAGGGAAATCATTCAGTAAGTTCTCTGGGAACACATTTCCTGGTGGTGTTCTGGGCAGGTGGATTGCACTCCAGCACACCAAGGTGAAAAGACTTTTCTTTCCAGGGCACACAGACATGTGGTTTAGAAGGTAACCTGAGGCCAAGAAGGGAATGATGCACCCAGAGGTCAGGAGAGACCTCATACTCCCTGGATGCCTTGCCTAGTGTCAAAATGTTGTTTCCTCAGTTCGAAGAGTGTGTGGAGAGTGGTTTGGACCAAGATGGAGGCATGTGCTAGGATGACAGAACAGTGGTGTGATGCCATGAAGCGCGGTGTAAGAGGGGAACTGTCTGGGGCCCACACTCAGCTTTCTCTCAGGACCATGGGAATAATGACAGAACCTGAGGTGAGGGTAGGTGTGGAGATTCATCGTTTGAGACAAGCTTGTCTTAGTGCCCCGCCAAGCAAAAGTCAAGTATGCAGTGTCTCAGTGGACAATTGAAGAGACATATAATTCCCTCAGGGTAAATGCTTACCTCTTTTGTTTGTGACATGGCAGGCCTCCGGGAAGGCATGGAGGCTAGCAATCTTTTCATGGTATCCTCAAGTCTCTTCAGTTGGAATAGACCAGCTGGTGGTTCCCAGCTCATCTGGTGATGAGCTAAGAATATCAAACACAGGACTCTCCATCACGACCTGGGCATGCTTATTTGTAGTCAGACACTCAAACCCATTCTCCTATCCTATGCCACCATCACCCCTACTTCATTCTTTGGTCCTGATCATTTGCTCGCTAGAGTGACAGAGCATAATCTTCGTGATTGCATTTCTGCCCAGGGACAGTAGCGCAAGCAAGACGTCCATTTTATTCCCAAAATGGAATATGTTGAGGCAGGGGACATGGTTGGGAATCGCAAGGACAAGATTTGCACTGCTCTCTCTCTCTCTACAGGTGATTCCGATTGTGGAAACTCTGTGAAAGGACATCAGAAAGACATGCCACTGTTTTCTGGCTGTAGTGTAGATGAGTCCCTGGGAGACTTAGGATCCTAATGTCGAGGCCTGAATGTGTACAGCCATGCTGCTCTAGGGAACAGTATGACACGGGTGACTTGCACACCAAGACTGTGCTTGTTTTCCTAAGCCTCTTGACCCTGGGCTGACACTGGCATTCTGGAAATGGCTGGTTTTCTGCCAGAATCTCCTAAATTGTCCTACTGGCCAGAAACCAACCCCTCTACCTCGCCCTGTCGCTGGAGAGTCCCAAGTTGCTTGGTCTCCTGTTGCTGCCTACCTCAAGCTTTCCCCAAAGTGACAGTGCTCAACATGAGGCTCTGTCTCTAATTGCCAAAAGCCCCATTGCTCAGCATAGGTCACATGTTAACTTAGGTGGCTTTTCACTTTGGGAAATTCCCTCCTGCAGTGGAATATTTGGGCTCATCACAGTACTTGCCCTTTCGCTCTCCAGGGTTTACTGCCACTGAGTGACTGCCCAGGTGTTCCTATCTCCATCAACCGATATCGTCACATATCACCTCTCCTGGCTCTCAACGACCCCTGATCTTCCTCGGTCAGGGACCAATAAAAAGTTCCTAAGAAAATGATTCCAGAGCAGGGCCGGGTGGTGGAGCTGGAGATAAGGTGCCTGCGCTAACCTAGGACAGACCGCGGTTCGATCACCCGGTTCCCCATATGGTCCCCCGTGCCTGCCAGGAGAGACTTCTGAGCGAATAGCCAGGAGTAACCCCTGAACGTCATCGGGTGTGACCCAAAAACCAAAAAAAAAAAAAAAAAAGATTCCAGAGCCCAATTTACCAATTTGTATGTCCATGGTGTGCTGCAGGGCAATGTCCCTGACACAGAGCCTTGATACTTGTGTCAGCCTGCGTGCTTCACATCCACTATCAGCAGTGACCATAGGACCAGTATATTCTCTGCTGAGAACATCACTGGACTTTGGAGCTGAGTCCAGAGGTGTCAACATTGGCTCCTGCAGGCAGAAAGACATGTTGGCGTTTTTTGAGGCCCCTATCTCTGGCAATGGGCCAAAACAGTTTATGATTAAGGGCAGACATAGGTGTCTGGAGTCATTTGGGACAGGCCTCAGAGTGTGTCTTCAGCGTACAGACACAATCTGTCTATAGGCTCCTAGGATCATTTGGGGTGGGCACAGAACTGACAGCATGAGGGGACCCGGCAAGCTGTCACTAGATGGAATCCTATTTCCGTCCAATTGTGAAGATTGTGTCTAACCTCACACCAAACATCTTGGCAAGCCTGGTCCATGGTCTGTCTGCTCTTACCTGACATCCTTCCTAATCTACCTAGGTAGGTTGCTTCTATCTTGTGGCAATGCACCACAGAGAAACCCGCCAGGGAATGTGAACCCAAGGCACAGCCACGCCATGGAAAATCAATTCACAAAGTGTTCCTGGAACATATTTCCTGGTCTTGCTCTAGGCAGGTTGGTGACTTGCAGTCCAGCACACTAAGCTACAATGACTTTTCTTTCCAGTGCTCACACAGGTGGTTGAGAATGTCACCTGAGGCCAGCAAGTGACAGGATACACTCAGTGGGAAGGAGAGACCTCATGCTTCCTGGATTCGAGAGCCTAGTGTCAAAATCTTGTTCCCTCAGATCTGACCCTATGTGTGGAGAGTGGTTTGGACCAGGATGGAGGCATGTGCTAGGATGACAGAACAGTGATGTGATGCCACGAAGAACAGAGTGCCATGGGTAACTTCTGGGGCCCATTGTCAGCTTCCCCTCAGGACCCTGGGAATAAGGACAGAGCCAGAGAAGAGGGTAGGTGTTGA
>PVKC010047329.1:0-11125 GCA_004027635.1 Crocidura indochinensis | reverse complement strand
TTTTTCACGAAGTGACTTTTTGCTTTAAGTTTGATAATTCCATTTGACTTTGTATCACAACAATGTGAAATAAATTTGTTTGTAACTATAAGATAAAATGTTGGACTGGTAGATGGAAAACAGAATATTTGTGGAAGGAGTTTATAATGGTGGTGGGATTGGTGTTGAAACATTACCTTAAAAAGATAATAAAACAGACATAGGACTAAGTGTTAATGCCACTTGCAAAAAATATCAATTTATGATACATATGTATTTTTGTTTTATTTTAATATATTTTGATAAATAATCATTTACTTATGTTCTCAACATCTTAACTTCTCTGAAATAATATTTCAGAACTTATATTTTGTGTGTTTTCGAATCAAATGACAAAGTCAGATATATTCTGAGCAAAATTATCATGACAATTGTTATGAGGAAATCAATAATTACGTTGGTCTATTATGAAGGTCAATTCCTCATTTTGTGAAAAAGATCTTAGCTTAAATTTGTTCTCTGTATTATACTGCATTATTTCATTGTAAATATAAAAAAGTTTCATAAACTAGACAATTTATTAACAATAGAAATTTATTTCTCCAGTCCCAGAAGATGGGAGGTCTATTACGTGGTTGCCAGAAGAATCAGTATTTGAGGAGGATGAACACCATTTTTCAAGGAAAGAATAGCTTATTCCTGGATCTGGGATAATGAACGACTACTAGTGGTCTTGGCCTGAACCACATGTGATGTTGAAATTAAAGCTCGATTTTCCATATGCATGACAATGCATTCCCCACTAGCCAATCTCCCTTCCCCTCTCGTGTAATAGAATCATTCTGAAAAACAGTTAGTCATAACAAAATTTGTTCCAATCTCTGTTTCTGTATATGCACAAACATGGCAAACTCTGAAAAATTGTTAAGTGGACTCAGCAGCCAATCGCACTATTCATTTCACGCAAATCTCTAATAGGCACCTTTAACTATTAAGTCATGTTCTTTGATACAGAGTGAAAAGTTACAACTCAAACCATTTCATTATCCTCAAGCAACATAAGTTATCATGAAAGTAGAACCACAGAGACCGTAATGCTTTATTGACCCTCCTTAGCCCTGCTGAGATCCCATGTTACACAGAGACAACATTCAATCTCTTTTAGAGTGATTTGGTGTAAACCATTGACATGTGTTTTGTTTTTCAAATTATAATAAACTTGTAAAAATATGCTTTTTTAAAAACAGAATATTGTACAAAATATGTTTAACTAGTTGTAGCTTTGATCATGGAATCTTCTAATCATCATGAGTACATAGGACAGTTTGAATATACTGAACTTATAACCAAAAATGGTTCAAAGTAGAAAAACAAATAGAAATATGCCTGAGGTATTAAATAACCGTCTATTTCTATTTGCATCATGAAATAGATCCATTCACATACTAAAAGGGGAAAAGTGTGTGCAAATACACAAGGGTGCTCACCAGAACCAAGATTCTATTGCTGGCTCTTGTTTCAGCTGATAATCTGGGGAAAAACATGAATAGTGGAGATGTTGGACTCTTTGCTTGTTCCTATGAAGGAAGAGAATCATGGATCCCCAAGCCCACACTATGAGCACAGCAAACAAACTTCAAGAAATTCAACTAATGTGGATATTAATTGGGACAAAATTGGGACAAAATGTTCTCAACGTAGATTCCGTAACAATACCCCATTCTCATTTACTTGTGACATTTTTTCAGGCTTCATGCGTTAGATACACATAATATTTGCAGAGGAAAAAACAGATGAATAAAATATAGTCGATCCAGAAGAGGGAAACTGAGATGTCGACATAATGTAGAGCTTTGACTTTCAGATCATTCCAGCAGGCATCGTGTGGGGCTGATGTTAATGGCCTGGAAGATACTCAAGAAGCATGTGGTGTCAATGAATACACCTCTGTCCTGTCTATAAACATAGAAAATAAATTCTTGTCCTAAATCAATGAGGCAGTGTTTAAGCCCAAAAGATGCCATTGTCTGTGGGACTCTTTTCGAAAGAGGGACCACAAGTTGGCCAGAGTCAGTTACCTGAGAACCAAGTCTGTGGCTCTTATTTGGGAGTCAGTGCAGTAAAGGATCGGGTAATGATAGAGAAGATATAAATTTCCCAGTAATTGCTGAAGAATCTCTGAGAGCATGATAGCTTTTACTGTTACATCCTTGAAGGTTAGTTCTCTCAGTCCACACACTGTCATGTGAGAGAGTTCAACAATTATTCCTCTGAGCAAGAAGCCTCATTAAAGACTTGAGCAAGAGTTAATTTGCTTCTGTACTATTTTGTGGTAGCCTAATGTCTATTCTTCGTTCATTGTTTTTGTGTTTAGAGGAATCCCAACTCTACGGTGTGCTTGTTTCAGCTCTGCACATGATGGTCACTCCTGATGGGTTGGGATCTATATACATTGTCAAGAATCAATCCTTGGTCAACAGTGTACAAGCAAGAGCCCACCCATTGTAGTATCATTCTTGCTCCCCTTGAAGTGTGAGACTTCAAGAGGCAGAAAGAAGCTCAACACAAAGAGTGGTGAGTGCAGTTAGGAAAATAACCACACTAACAACTGTCACGACAATCTTAATGAGTGAGAGAAGTAGAATGCCTGACTGGAATACAGGCAGGGGTGGGGAAGATGGGAGGGACTGTTGGTGGTGGGAAAGTTGCACTGGTGAAGGGGGTATTTTGTTTATGACTGAAACTCAACTAAAATCATGCTTGTAATCATGGTTCTTAAATAAAAATTTTATATTTAAAAAAAGAGGCAGAGGGGCCCGGAAGATAGCATGGAGGTAAGCCGTTTGCCTTTCATGCAAAAGGTCTTCAGTTCGAATCCTGGTGCCCCATATGGTCTCCCGTGCCTGCCAGGAGCAATTTCTGAGCATTGAACCAGGAGTAACCCCTGAGCACTGCCAGGTGTGACCCCCCCAAAAAAAAAACAAAAAAAAAAGAGGCAGAAATAGAATGAAAGAAACTCATGATTTGCAAGGGATTATAAGATGTCAGATGATTTGCTCTTAACTAGATGACTAGGTGTTAAATATTCATGTAATATCAAGAAGACAAGGAAGCAACATATTCAATGTGAGAATATACTAAAAATCTCTAGTACTTTTTGAAAAGCAAAAGTCAACATCGTACAGACACAGACCAACCTATCCTAATGAATTTTTTAAATCACTTAAAGATACGTAATAAGTTTTGTATAGAAAAGTTATTCCTGAACTTTGAAATCAGAATGTATCTCATAATCAGCATTAAATTTATTTAGTATTAGTGAAAGAGAAATACATTAAAATTAAGAACTGGTTCTCATCTATTAGGGCCAAGAACAAAAAGAATGAGGGGAAATCAGAAAGAGAAATTAGGAAAGAGAATAGAAGAGACAAAGAAGAGGAATTGGGGCCCGGGAGATAGCATGGAGGTAAGGCGTTTGCCTTTCATGCAAAAGGTTATCGGTTCGAATCCCGGTACCCCATATGGTTCCCTGTGCCTACCAGGAGCAATTTCTGAGCATGGAGCCAGGAGTAACCCCTGAGCACTGCCGGGTGTGACCCAAAAACAAAAACAAAAACAAAAAAAAAAAGAAGAGGAATTAAGAGAGCAAGTTAAGTATTCTTTTTTGCAGGTGGCGAAGACAGTGTCTTAGGGTTTACTCCTGGCTATACAATCAGGGATCACTCTTAGTCATTTTGAGGAATGTAGTAATGCTGAGGTTGAATCTGGCATGATGTGAGTAAAACAAATTCCTTCCACTTACTGCTCCTGAAACAAGAACTCTTTCAGAACTTACAATTGGTATAAAACATTCCTTGGGATATTCACTAGGAACACAGAAACATGAAACAAAAAACTCCCTCAGAACCCTTATGTTTATGGCAGAGCTATTTCCTATAGGCAGAATCTGGAAACAACCGAGGTATCCAACAAACGATGAATGACTAAAGAAACTGTAGTATATTGACACAATTGAATACTATGCAGCTATTAGGAAAATGAAGTCATGAAATTTTCCTAAAGATGTATGGTCATGGAGACTATTATGCTGAGTGAAATGAGTCAAAAGAGAGGGCTAGACATAGAATAGTCTGGGTGGCGAGGTGAGGTACACACTCCAAGTCAAACAGCTAGTGGAGTATGACTGCTGTACGTATAATCATAGAACACTGACATGCTTCTCCTAATCATAGAATACCAACACGGGACATAGACAAAAACCACACTACAACTTCAACTAAGGATAAACAGTGCAGACCTCCACCACACTTAGAGAAAGAAGATGGCAGCTCCAATGACCAAAAGGTACCAATCATCTATTTAGCCTTTGACATAAGGACTTTAGAGAAGAAATATGAAGGATGTAAATAGAATTCAAAGAAATCATGGGATTAATTGTATATGCCACAAATAAGAATCAAGGGGATTTGAGACAAAAATGAGAAAACTTCAAACTGAAGTAACAGAACTGAAAAATTGGTAGGTGAAATGAAAACCTTACTATAAAGCCACTCCAGGGAGCCAGAGAGATAGCACAGCATTAAGGCATTTGCCTTGCATGCAGCCTATTCAGGGTGGATGGTGATTTGTATGCTTGCATCCTATATGGTCCCACTTGCCTGCCAGGAGCAATATCTGGGCAAATAGTCAGGAGTAACCCCTGAGCACCGCCTGGTGTGACCCAATAAAAAACCCTCTCCAACACAGTAACAGCCATGAAAGACAGAATCAGTGAGCTGGAAAATGAGATGTATAACAACTTTATACAATAGCAGAGGTTGGATAAGAGCTTCAAAACAAAAAAGTAGACAATAGGAAAAGTCCTCAAAAATGTGGACAAAAATAGAAACATTTGGTAAACTCAACAGAAACAACATAAGAATCATTGGAGTCCCAGAGACACAGGAAGACACCCCCCCCCCCGTACAATAGTACCAAAAATCAAGGATATCATTGCAGAGAAACTTTCAGACCTAAGGAGTTCATGCAACCAAATCTTATATACCTGAGGAGTACCAGTCAAAGAAGATGCAAAGAAAAGCACCCCAAGACATATACTTGTCATAATGATATATATATACATACATATGCATATATACATATGTATATATATCTTCATCCTTGTGAAACTGGATACATTTTTCTCCAGTGCTGTGTATTTGAGTCATTTTCCCAGATAAACCACATGCTAGCTCATAAAACATATCTTCATAAGATAGAAATCATAGAAATTATATAAACTACCTTCTCAGACCACCACTCACTAATATAAGAAGTAAATAATAAGCAGGCACAGAAGAACATTTTATCACCTAGAAATTAAACACCTCATTACTGAACTTCCAGTGGGTCAGAGATAAAATCAAAAAGGAATTCAAAAGTTTCCTGGAAACAAATGAGAAAGAAGACACAAATTATCAGAACCTGTGAGACATGGCTAAAACAGTACTAAGAGGAAAAAAACTATAGCTTTCAAGCAACTTTAGGAAGGAAGAAGGGGCCTACATAAATAATTTAATGGTGCAAATTATAAAATTGGAATGTGATCAACAAAGTGAACCCCAAAAAAGAGAGATCGAAGGAAATAATAAAGCATAGAGCAGATTAATAAATTAGAAATAAAACAAAATGAAAAATAAATGAAAGAGCTGGTTCTCGAAAAATTAAACGAAATCAATAAACCACTAGTAAGATTTAGAAAGAAAGGGAGAGAGAGAAACTTAATAACTTGAATCAGAAATGAAAACGGGCAGATTACTACAGATATAGATAAATTCAAAAGATAGAGAGATATTACTTTGAGAAACTATATACAAAAAACAGGAAAATCTGGAAGAACTAGATAAAATTTTGGACACTTATAACTTTCCATTTTTGGACCAAATTGATCTAGCATATTTAAACAGACTCATCACTATTGATGAAATTAGAATGGTAGTCAAAAGTCTTCCACAA
This sequence comes from Crocidura indochinensis, assembly GCA_004027635.1. Lineage (NCBI taxonomy): Eukaryota > Metazoa > Chordata > Mammalia > Eulipotyphla > Soricidae > Crocidura > Crocidura indochinensis. Next base: position 5,152 of record PVKC010047329.1, on the reverse strand, counting down.
AACAAAAGTCCAGGCCCAAACGAATTCACCAATGATTTCTTTCAAGCCTTCCAATAGGAACTACTGCCTATACTTTTCAGGCTCTTCCAGGAAATTGAAGAAACAGAAACATTCCCAAATAATTTTTATGAAGCTAACATCACCCTGTTCTGAAAAGAAGAAAAAAATGCTTCTAAAAAGCAGAACTACACAGCAATATTACTGATGGACACAGATGTAAAATTTCTAACAAAATCCTATCAAATAGCATATAAAGTCTCATCAAAAAAGTCTTGGTGTATGTATGTATGTATGTATGGTGTATGTATACACCATGACTTTTTGATGAAAGGATCAAGAGATGCAAGGATGGTTCAACATACACAAATGCACAAGGATGGTTCGACATACACAAATCAATCAATGTAATGTATCACACCAACAGTGGGAAAATTAAAATGCACATTAACATATCAATACATTCAGAGAAAGCATTTGATAAATCCAACACCCATTCATGGTAAAAAAAAACTTTCAACAATAGTCTCACTCATCTATGGGTTTTAAGAAAAATAAAAGACATTATTGAAATTATTCCCAGAGATGAGGACCATAAGGACTAGCTCACAATATAAAGCTCACCACAAAAAGTGGTGAGTGCAGTTAGAGAAATAACTACACTGAGAGCTATCATAACAATGTCAATGAGTGAGGGAAGTAGAAATCCTGTCTAGAATACAGGCAGTGAGAAGGAGGGAGATGGGGAGAATTGGTGGTGGGAATGTTGCACTGGTGAAGGGGAATGTTCTATTTATGACTGAAATCCAACTACAATTACGTTTGTAATCAAGTTGTTTAAATAAAGAAATCATTTTCAAAAATGGAAGGAACTTTACTCAATATAGTCAAGGCCATTTACTACAAGCCCATGACAAATATTATACTAAGTAGAGAAAAGCTGAAAGCCTTTTCCCTAAGTTCTGGTCAAAGGCAAGGCTGCACCCTCTCACCACTTCTATTCAACATAGTTATGCCAGTGCTTGCCATAGCAATTAGGCAAGATAAGGTACCAAGGGCATCCAGATACAAAAGGAGGAAGTCAAGGTCTCCTTGCAGATTACATGTTAATATACTTAGACAATTCTAAAGACTCTAAAAAATTTCCTAGAAACAACAGATTCATATAGCAAAGTGACAAGTTATAAGCTGAATACACAAAAATCAATGAACTTCTATACATAAAATAATGATAAAAAAGAAATATTAAAATAAAACAATCAAATTCACAATAGCACCACAGAAATTCATATGCATTAAAGTCAACAAAAAGTTAAGGACCTTTACAAAGAAAATTATAAAACAAAGCTTCAAGAAATAAAGACACAAGGAAATAGAAACATATACCCTGTTCATTGGATTGGGAGGATCAACATTATTAAAATGGCACTAATCCCCATATCATTATACAGATTTAATGCAATCCCTCTAAGAATATCCATGACATTCTTCAAGAAGTGGATCAAACACTCACAAAATATATTTAGAATAATGAACACCCAAGAATATCTAAAACAATGCTTAGGGGAAAATGGGAGACATCACTTTTTCCAACTTTAAATTATACTACAAAACAATAATCATTAAAATAGAATGTCACTAGAATAAAGACATACCCTCAGGTCAATAGAATATAATGAGTATTCAGAAAATGTTCTCCAGGCATACAATTAATTGATCTTTGGCAAAAAGGCAAGAAATGCAAAGTGGGGCAAGGAAAGCCTCTTCAAGAAGTGGTGTTGGTACAACTGGTCAACCACATGCAAATAATCAAACACAGACCTCGAATACCATGCACGAAGGTCAACTCAAAATGGATTAAAGACCTTAATATAAGACATAACAATAAGGTATACAGAGAAAAATATAGGCAAAAACACTCCATGATATTGAGACTAAAAGTGCATTTCAGGAGGAAGCACCACTGTCCAAACAAGTGAAAACAGAAACAAATGGGATTGCACCAAAATGAGAAGTTTCTGTACTTCCAAGGAAATAGCAACTAGGATAGAAAGGTTAACCACGAAATGAGAGAAACTATATATCCAACACCCATCAGATATGGAACTAATATCTAATAAATACAAGGTACTGACAGAACTTAACAGAAAAAAACATATAATCCATCAATAAATGGGGGGAAGAAATGAGCAGACATTTCCTTAAAAAAGAAATACAGATATCCAAAAGCACATGAAAAAATGCTCCTCATTACTAATTTTCAGGGCAGGGATGTGCCCACATTGTGGAACCCATACCTGCTGCCTCCAGAACTCAGCATCAATGTTTTCTCAATGAACCTGCCTCATCATCCATTTCAGGGACACCAAATGTGACCAAACTTCAGGCAAACTGGTCTTGAACTGATATCACCAGGGCATTTTGTATCTAATGTGATACTCTTCATCTACCCTGCCATATATTCTTTTTTCAAGAGATTTGGCAGCTGAGTACATAACCTGAAAATAAAAGTAATAGTGCTTTGAATTTCTATGAAACTTTATTTCTTTGATGCTGCCATCACTCATGATAAAGAATAATTTAACAGAAACAACTAGAAATAACACTCTGCCACTGTATTAACTGATTACTTCATTGTAGGTACAATCAACTTTTGTAGATTAAAAATATAAAATATACGTCACCGGGTGTGGCCCAAAAACCATATATATATATATATATATATATATATATATATATATATATAAAATATAAAGATACAGGTTTTGGGTGAGACCTCCCCAGGTACATGCCTCTAGCCCTTTCCATCAATGGGTCTGAAAATACAGGGTAACAGCAGAGAAATAATTCACAAGCTGTCAGTTAAAGATTCATCAGAGTCAGCTTTCATTTATTCGATTGCCCTGTCTGCCATTTGCTTTTCCTTACATATGCTTTCTCTGCTAAGCTTTTTGCCTCTCCGCTCTCTAGGCCTTTTGCTGCTTCTCTTCTCGCCTCTCCCCAGTCAGGCCTTTTGATTCTTTATTTAAAACTGCCCACCCTTCCCTCTAGAGAGACCCATGGCATTCTTCAAAGAAGTCGATCAAGCACTCCTGAAATTCATTTGAAACAATAAACACCCATAAATAGCTAGAACAACTCCTGGGAAAGGAATATGGGAGGCCTCACTTTCTCCAATTTTAAATTGTGTTACAAAGCAATAATTATTAAAACATCATCGTATTAGGGGCCCGGGAGATAGCATGGAGGTAAGGCGTTTGCCTTTCATGCAAAAGGTCATCGGTTCGAATCCTGGTGCCCCATATGGTCCCCCGTGCCTGCTAGGAGCAATTTCTGAGCATGGAGCCAGGAGTAACCCCTGAGCACTGCCGGGTGTGACCCCCCCCAAAAAAATCATCGTATTAGAATAAAGACAAACCCTCAGATCAGTGGAATAGACTTGAGTATTCATAGAAAATTTCTCAGACATACAAGCAATTAATCTTTGATAAAGAGGCAAGAAATGCAAAATGGAACAAGGAAAGCCTCTTCAACAAGTGGTTTTGGAAAAACTGATCAGAACTCAGAACTCCATCTAACACCATGCACAAATGTCAAATCTAAATGGATTAATGACCTTGATTATCAGGCCTGAAACCATACGGTATATAGAACAGCATGTAGGTAAAATAATCCTTGACTCTAAGACTAAAGTCATCTTCATGGAGGAAACATCACTTCTCAAACAAGTGAAAGTAGAGATAAAAAATGGAATTATATTAATCTGAGAAACTTTTGCACTTTAAAGGAAATAGGGCCTAGGATACAAAAGTCACCACAGAATGGGAGAAATTATTTAACCAGCAACCATCAGATAAGGGGCTAATATCTGAGATATAAAAGGTACTGAAAGAACTTAAAAAGAAAAAAATCAGGGGCCAGACGGTAGCTGTAGAGGTAAGGTGTCTGCCTTGCAAGCTATAGCCAAGGACCAGGGTTCTATCCCCCAGCATCTCATATGGTCCCCCCAAGCCAGGGGCAATTTCTGAGCGCTTAGCCAGGAGTAACCCCTGAACATCAAATGGGTGTGCCCCCCCAAAAAAAGAAAAAGAAAAAAAAATCAAACCCCACCAAAATAGAGAGAATAAATGAACACACTTCCTCAAAGAGGAAATACAAGTGGTCAAAAGGGACATGAAAAATGTTCCACACTACTAATCACGAGGGAGATGCAAATAAAAATAATGAGGTACCATCTCACGCCACAGAGACTGGCATACATCACAAAGAATGAGAACAAACAGTGCTGGCGGGGATGTGGGGAGAAAGGAACTCTCATTCACTGCTGGTAGGGATGCCATCTAGTCCAGTCTTTATGGAAAACAATATGGAGACTCCTCAAAAGACTGGAAATTGAGCTCCCATATGATCCAGCTATACCACTCTTAGGGATATACCCTAGGAACACAGAAAAGCAATGCAAATATCCTTTCCTCACACTTATATTTATTGCAGTGCTATTTACAATAGCCAGATTCTGGACACAACCAAGATGCCCTTCGACAGATGAATGGCTAAAGAAAGGGCGGCATATATGTGCAATGGAATACTATACAGCTATTAGGAGAGAGGAAATCATAAAATTTTCCTATACTTGGATATACATGGAATCTGAGTGAAATAATTCAGAGGGAGAGAGAGAGACACAGAATACTCTCACTCATCTATAGGTTTTAAGGAAAATTAAAGACCTTATTAAAATAATTCCCAGAGATGAGGGCCAGAAGGACTTGCTCATGATGTGAAGCTTACCACAAAATGTGGTGAGTACGGTTAGAGAAATAACTACACTGAGGACTAGCATAACAATGCCAATGAGTGAGGAAAGTCTAAAGCCTGTCTCAAATACAGGCGAAGGGGAGGAAGTTGACGGGGGTATCAGTGATGAGAAGATTGCGTTGGTAAAGGGTGCTGTTCTTTTTAACTGAAACCCAACTACAATCACCTTTGTAATCACGGTGTGTAAATAAAGATATTATTTTTTAAATGTGTTGCTAATGTACTTCTTCTATTTTTTGTATTTTTAATTTTAAATGTCGATGTCTTACTTTATTTGTTTTGTTTTCTACTGTTTTCAATAACTGCGCTTTCACTTATCTGGAAGCAAAAATAATTT
>PVKC010047328.1:0-11072 GCA_004027635.1 Crocidura indochinensis | reverse complement strand
TATTCACAGTAATATTCCATTTACAAATAAACATTGAATCAGGGGAATTCCCATCACCAAGTTGTCCTCCCTCCACCTCCATTCCCATTCTGTCTCCTATATCCTCCACCCTCTACCCAGGGACTTCTAAATTGAGTGACTCCCTCTGTTTCTGGTTTATTACTTGGTGATCTTATATCTGATTGGGCTTGGTGTCTCCATTGCTTCTCCCTCTGATTGGGAGGCAGGATTAGCTAGTTCGAGTTTTGTGGTTTTGTTTGGAGAAGTAAATGAAACAAATTTTAACAGATATGCACACTAATGTCTCCCTTTCAATGCTATTCATTTCATTTTTAAATATGTGCCTTTGGAAAATAAGGAATTTTCTGATTGTCACCAACTACTAATGGGTCAAATATAAATTTTAGGATTTCATGATAATGACAGAAAAGAGGAAACTAACAGCTGGAACTAGGAGACTAACAGTTGGAAGTTCCTAGTAAAGATGAAATTGCATCCTATTTCCTACACTCTCAATTTATTTAGAAAAGAAATATTTAAATGGTGTGATTTAAGTATTAATGAAAGGAGGAGATACAAATCAGAAAAAAAGCTGTCTTTAGAAATCAGAGTGGATAGGTTTAGAATTAAAAAAAAATAGGTGTGAATTAAGTAATAATCCAGGGCCAGGAGATAGCATAGCGGTAGGGCAGTAGGGTGTTTGCCTGCATGCAGTCAAACCAAAATGGACAGTGGTATGAACCCTGGAATTCCATGTTCCCAGCGCAGAGCTTGCCAGGAGTAATTTCTGAGCGCCGAGCCAGAAGTAACCCCTAAGCTCCACTGGGTGTGATAAAAGAAAGAAAAAAGAAAGAAAGGAAGAAAGGTAGGAAGGAAGGAAAAAATTAAATAATCCATTTTTAAATTAATAGATAATGACGAAAAGAAGTTTAATAGAAAGTAAGTGAAAAATTTATATGAATTAAAATAGACATAAAGTCAGTTATATTTGTTTCTAGCTATTTTGGGCATGGATATCCTTAAGTTTGTAAATGTATTCATTCAAAAATCATATATCTGAATAATTTGTTAATGTTATATAAATATATATTCAAGATTTAGTTTTTGAAAGGAAGTATCTAATTACAAAGAATTTTATAAGAAAATATATAGCATAATATATAATATAGATGTACTTCATACTCACCAGGTGTCTTTCATTTTTATTAAGCAAACTATTAGAAGTTATTTCTCTCCTTATTCCAATACCTCTATATGTCTTCTGCTGTTGTAAATTCTGGTACAAGGAAATATACTCCAGTTAGTTTTAGTTCATCAGAATCTGCTTATCTCTCAAACTTGAGAGCAGTCACCAATATCTGTACATCTCATTGCTCATAACATTTTAGGAATACTTTGTAAAATCTGATATATTGTACTTCATCCAATATATATGTTTCATATAGTTTTCTAAGAAAAAATTGGTATAATCTGACCAGAGAGGTATTACAGGCATTATTGTATTTGCCTTGCTTTTAACCAACCTTGATTTAATCCCTGGATTCATATATGCTTCTCAGAGTAACTCCAGGAGTAACTTCTGAACAAAGAGCCAGAAATAACTCTTTAACTCACTGATGTGACTCCAAATCTCCAAAAAATATTTGTTTATTTATTTGTACTAGTAAAATTAGTCTAAATTTTTGGAGAGAATGGGCCATAATTTTGAATTTCTCTACTTATATTTTCATAAAGCTGTAATATAGTAAAATGCTTCAAGGATTTAAAATACATTTGAAATAAGACATTTATATATAAATGAAATGTAATATATTTTGAAGATGAAATTAAAATACTCTATTAAATATATTTTCAGCTTTGCAAATGAGTAGAAGTTGTAAATTCATAAGACAATCAACAATTTCTAACCAGTTTGCTGATGCTGTTTCTACTTTGAGAAGGATTTTGTACCTATTGTACTATGTAGTTTAAAAAATGTCATTTAATATATCTTCAAGTTATAACCATTTCTTACATATTTTTTCAATAATTTATTATGCCTTTTACTCATATTTTATATTCAGGACTTTCAGTCATTGTAGAATAGGAAATTTGACTTGAAAATCCCTGTTGGAAAATGTGGGTATCATTTAATCTACTTTAGTCATTTAAAATATAAAAGCAAGAAATTTATAACTATTGTTAATTCTTTACCAAGATTCATGCATTTTCATTGATAATTTAAAAATTAATGGTGAAAATACAATTTAATATAAAAAACTATGGGAAATTCACGGAAGTTTGTGAAGAGAAAATAGTAGAGAGAGAAAAATAGTTGAAATTTGTGTAGAAATCCTGCTAACTAATACACATAGACACACACACACACACATACAATATCCCAACCCCACAAAACTCACCGAATCAGAGTAAAAGTAGTCTTTTTAGGAAGTGTCAAACTTGTAGCAGATGCTTTTGCTATAGCAGAAAAATTGAAACTACTTTTTTCTGGAATGATAAGTATGGAAGCATTTTATGGCCAACTGTGTAATGCTGTAATTTCGGTGCTTGAGTTCAGTAGATTGTACACAGCTCTGCATCTGCCATAGTGTCTACCTGGTGATAACCATTAAACAAAAATACTGCATTAAATGTAGATTAACATTCATGTGTTTAAAAGCTAATTTAGCATTAAGGAAAGCAGAATTCTAAGGAAACTGCCAAGTTTGAAAGGAAAATTACCTTTGGCATCCCAGTCAGACTAGATTTCTGAAAAGCACGGGCCAATGTTCAGTGAACTCAGAATGGCCATGAGAAGATTTGGCATTCTAGGTATAATTTTATTATTAATAACTTTACCAAGTGCCAATGTTCATCTTTTATCATCATTATGATTTTTAGGTAAGCTAGCTCAGTAATTCTTTTTCACAAATGTCATAGCATTCTGCTTTTGATTTGCTCGCATATTTCCCTTTCAAAACTTTATTCAGTTATTCTCCCTAGCTAGTTCTTTTGTGCTTATTCTATGATTCTACCAGGGGACTTTTTATTTGTAAATGTATAGTTTTTCCAAGAGTTATCTTACAGCTTTTTATCAATAGCTATTTTAGCAATGTCTTCATTACTTCCTAATTGTCTGCCGCTCTTTGGCTTACTACGAAAAAATGAATTCAGTATTTTAGCTATTGATGATTTGTCATTGATTTGCAGTCTGCCTTTTTTATTTAGAGAACTGATTTTATCTTAGTATATTTTTATTCCAGATCTTACATAGAGATAGTTTTCTTTTTATTTTTATTCCCTTTGGTTAGTACTAACACTTCTATTTTTTATTCCATTATCTTATTTCAGCTGTGAAAAACTGGTTCATATTCTCTATAATAAACTATTGTGTCTCATTATGTGCTCAATAATAATACATAATAGTGTTGGTGCAAGAAAATAGAAGAAAGTTTCTTGCCCTTGTAATGATCAGTCTAAAAGAGTAAAGAAGACAAAAGCACGATGAAAATGCGCCTATCATCAATTAATTATTGCTATCTGAAGAACTCTAAGTATTCAGTTATTTCAATATTGATAGATATGACAGTGCAGCGATTTTAGTAAATGGTTTACTAGAAATATATTTATGGTCTCATTATTGATTAAAACAGAAGGTTTTAAGAGGAGGAATTGAATAGCTATGCTTTACACAGTTAATAACATATAAATTATTGCAACCTAAAATACTCATCTAGATATCTAATATAAAGAAATAAGATTAATGGAAGTTAGAAAGAGAGCTTATATTTGGTCATATATGTCTTTGCTTATTCAAAAAATAGAGATAAATCTTCAAAAATATTTTAATCATAAATTAATATGCAGCCTGATGAACTACATATTTTTGTAAACAATAACATTAGGACTGAAGTTAATGTAGCTCAAGCTATTCTGTGTTGGAGCCTGCCTAAACATTATATTTCTGCACTGCAAATTTAGGGTACATCAGGGGATTATATTACTTAAAGGTGGAGTTTAAGTAGGACTTACGTGCATGATTGACAGCTAAGGTTACATAACACAATTGATTAGGAACATGTGGTTTTCTGTAATGCATACAGATAAGTATAATGCTAGTGATATTTTAGTAAGCAGTGAATAGGTTACTTAGCTGAGGACAGAGTTGTGTTTGCTTGCAGGTGTGAGGGATTCAGAGACATTGTTGAAGCAATCATCTTGCCTGATCAAGAGGTCTCCCAGATAAAATTTGATTTTTAGTGAGCACGCCAAATTGCATTGACCATACAGACAACATTGTTGTTATTGCATATCATTGTATGGCACTAAAATTAACTCTTATTCCCTCTAATAGATAAAATCCAGGTCCTCAAGTATACAAGACAAGTACTTTACTGATGATTCATCCTTAGTGAATTATTTTAAAAGCTGACATTGTGTATTAGATCAAGTCCAAGCATGTTTATCTACATTTTCTCATGTATAGTCTCTGCTGTGACTATTCAACACTAGTTTCCTTTCAAAATCCAATTTTAGCCACTGACCCTTGCACATGTGTTTTTGCCATGATTATTTGTTTTCTTTTACTGCTTCTTCTACTTTTGCAATACTATGCACATTTTAAATCCAAGTTTCATAATTTTTCTTCAGTAATATTTTTCTTAATATTTATTGGCATTTAAAATTATTTACTAGGAGTTGGGGAGATAGTGAAAGTATTAGGTTTTAAGCCTGACTTGTTCCAGCCTTGTTTCTATCACTGGCAATAAGTTTCCCCAGAAACTTTGAAACCATGCATATACCCTGTTGTAGCTGTGGAGGTCCCCACTAGTTTCCAGGGTGACTGCTGTATTCTCTAGCACTCAGAACTGCAGCAGTTCTGACAGTGAAATCCCTGCCCTGTTGGTCAATTCTCTCAGAAGATCCCCTTAGTACTGGTCAGGGAAGTAAAAAAAAATATTTTGTAAAGAAAGTAACAAATAGTTTCTACTTAGTTTTGTTAGGATTAGTTTGGTCTTGAATCAACAATTAAATATAAAATGTTTTAGACTTGCAACATATAACTTTCTGTCTTTCATAGTGATAAGCCAGGGGCTAAAAATGTGATTATTTCTCACAAGTCTTTTCATTAAATAATTGAGCACAAGAATTCTAACATGTTGTAGAGGTAAAGGAGTAAAGGCAAAAGCATGGACCTTTCTTTGCCTTTGCAAATGTTTAAGATACAGCTTTACTACTAGTAAATTTTAAATCCAAGCTCTATATTGCTCTGATGTTTGGATAATCTATTATGTCTTAGAGAAAATAAAATGCTAATCACATTTTTTTTGGGGGTCATACCTGGCAGTGCTATCTCATGGGTTACTACTGACTTTATGCTCAGAAACCGCTCCTGGCTTGGGGGACCATATGGGATGCCGGGTTGTGGGGGTGGAGTTCAAACCATGGTCTGTCTTAGGTTATCCAGTCCCACTAATCACTTTTGAAACACTCCCCGCAATGAAGTTTCACTCTCTTAAATGCTCATATCATTGCTTTTTGTTGTTATCTGTAAAAAAAAAAATACCAGATGTTGTTTGCTTGGTATAAGTAATGGCAATTACAGCAATAGATTACAAAATGATTTAAAGTAAAATAAAAAAAAATCTCTGAAAGAAGTTCATTTATCTGATGGCTTACTAATACAGTGGCCATATAATTTATTATTCAAGAAAAAGTATTCACAATGAAAAGGACTTGATCAATAATTTCAATGAGACTAAAAATATAAGCTAGAAGTTACATAGACCAACTAATACATAAGTCATTCAATTATAAAGGATACCAGAATTCGTAAAGAATAAAACAGTAATTAATGTAAGTAGAACTTTTTTCTAGTGACTTTGTTCTTCTTAAATCTCTCACTTAGTTTGTTCATAACCAGATTGGAATTCCACCCAGTAGAATACCTGCACAGACATTGGTTTTATTTTTTCATAGGAAAATAGTGCTTTCTAAGTTTTCTTTTATTCAAATTTACAACAGGTATTATATATATATATATATTTTTAATTTTTAAGGATAAAGTTTCACTATCAATAGCTCAGCACAGTAACCTTTTATTTTGGCAACTGACAAATATTGATGACCCTGATTTGCTCCCAGTGGAAAATAATTGCTAAAGAAACTAAATATCTTCACAATTATTATAATTAAGGTTATTTCCATATTTATGTCAAAATGCTTTTCCTATGTTCAACAAAATTACTACATTGGACTTCTGAACTATGCTATATTTAGAATCTTATAAATCAGGGTGTTTTGTAATATATAGAAATTATGAATTTTGTGGCATATTTAGTTTAACACTTGATAATAAAAGTGGTCTAAGTAGTCATTTTAATATTGTTAAATTATAAGATATTAGAGTTTTTATAGAGAAGCAGTGATCGCTACCCAAGCAATTTATTAAAATTATAAAAATATAAGGGATTTGTGAATTTGCAAGTAAAAATTATTATTTTCAAAAGCTTCCAGAATTAATAGGTTTTCTCAATTGAGATAAAATAACATTTTAGTGAGACTTGTAAAAGTTATATTTGAAATATGCTATCTAAATTGACATCTTGTTCTTATTATGTATGCGGGAATATTAGGTATTTGAATTAAATGATAAACAGTAACTTAGGAGTGAAGCAGAGAACTCTGATATAAAATTCTATTTCAGGTAAAAATGAATTTTTAAAAGACTTTCAGTAGCTATATGGAGACACTGAAATACCTTTTATGCTTAGTGGCCTATCAACATAGAAGTCAGTACTGTACTGTGAACAAAGTTCTGCAGTGCTCTTATTTTCCTTCAGGAAAGGTCTTGATATAGGAAGACATCTTTAAACTCGAGCTTATATGTCAACATATATACTAGATTACATGTCCTCCTTTTCCTCTGCAAATCATTAGTAAAACCTTTCTCCTATAGTAGTCCCTTCTCTTTCTCTCTGTCTTTATTAATAAAGATATAGAATAATATGCTTTTCCTAAGAATATTATTTTTTGTTAGATTTTACAAGTAAAATTATTATTTTCTAAAGCTTCCAAAATTAATAAATTTTCTCAATTGAGATAAAATAACATTTTACTGAGACTTTTATAAAGTTATATTTGAAATATATGTTATAAATTGAAATATTGTTTTTATTATATATACAGGGATATTATGGATATATGAATTAAATGATAAACAGTAACTTTATTAGTAAAATAATTAATAGTTAGGACAAACATGTTTAATCAAAGGACTTGTATATTTTGGACCAAGCTTGCATTGTCAGGGAAATCATAATCTCTAGGAAAATAAACATGATACAAATATATCTTCTTTACCCTAAATATTAACTTCTTTCTCCCTATTTGGATCCTGATTTTTATTTGTTATTATGTCATATATATTATTTATCTTGCTTCTATGTTCTACAATGGGGTTCTAGTTAATAGTAAAAGCAATCTTTTCATTGTCTCACACCTACCTCTTGGAATTCTTATCTAGGTGGGAGTGGAAGGACAGGCAGATCACAAATGCACCTACACAAAAATATCAATTATAAGAAACAATAAAATTAAGTTATATTACCTATAGAAAGGAAATGCAGGGACATTAATGAGGATAATTTTATTTTACAGGATTATAAAGGTGACATTTATGCAGAATTTTTAAAATACGTAAGATATAGACATGTGTATATCTGCAGATAACATGATACAGGAAGAAAATGAAGTCATTTTAGAAATGGTTAGGCTAGAATATCTATAGTAGATTCAAGATAAAAGCAAGTGGAGTAAAAGAAAAGAACTATAAAATTAATAGATTAAATCGGTTTTATTAGTACTTATATTTTCTTTAAGAGATATAGGAGTGTTAGAAGTATTTAAATAGAAAGAGGAAATGTTTACATTCTTTCGATGGATCACTTTTTGGTAGTGATAATATCATGAGGGTATAGAGGAAACTGGCAAAATTGAATGAAGTGATATATGGTTAGTGAATTTTGTAAGATACTGAATTAGTACAGGTAAGATATAATAGTGTCATTAAGAAATAACTGCAAAAGTACATAGTGGAATTGAATTTGAACCATAATGGCTAGAAAAATATCATGTATAAATCTAGATATTTCAATCAAGGCCATTCAAGTAAGTGTTTCTTTTTATTTAATTAAGATATACCTATAGGCAGAAAAATGTTTGAAGAGATGTAAGAAGAGGGAAGGAAAATATCATATTTTGAATATAGATATTTTTAAGTTTTATTTGTTTGTTTGGTTTTTGATTTTTTTGGAGCATACCGAGTGACACTCAGGGATTACCCCTGACATGTAACCATATGGGATGCCCAGGATCCCCAAGTCAGATGTGTGCTATAGCTTTGACACCTATTTTTAAGTTTTGAAAAGAAATAAATTTATTTGTTTATTATTCATTTTCGAATATATTTTATTTTTCAGTTATATTTTCTAATAATAGCAATCAATGCTTTCATTGTTAAATATGAAGTGGGAATTTGGAGTATAATCGGAACTCCAGATCTCCTATGATTCTCCTAAAGGACCCCTAAAGTCAGTTCATCAGGACATTTGACATAGTAAATTATACATGTATCCTGTGTCATATAACACAGGCTGTTCCTTGCTTTGGTCAGATCACTTATTTACTCTACACTTAACTTATTTATCTTAAACTGCAACACACACAAAAATAACTTTTGGTACATATTCTTTTGACATTTTCATATCAGGAGACCTGATAGAGGAGGAAACAATCAAAATAAAAATGCAGACTTTTATAATTTTGTCTTCATTTAAACCAGACCTTTTCTAGTAAAATTGAATGATCAAATGAAGACTTTTGTTTGTTTGTTTGTTTTTTGTTTTTGGGTCACACTCGGCAGTGCTCAGGGGTTACTCCTGGCTCCATGCTCAGAAATTGTTCCTGGCAGGCATGGGGGACCATATGGGGCACTGGGATTTGAACCGATGACCTTTTGCATGAAAGGCAAACGCCTTACCTCCATGCTATCTCCCAGGCCCCAAATGAAGACTTTTTAAAAAATTATATCAAAGAGGGTGACTCATTTGAATAATTTAATTTTAAGATTGTTTTGGAATTTTTATTATAATTTTGGCATATATCTTTATCATATTAAAATCATAAATGATTAAATCTCTACTTTTTATTGAGTTTTCATAACATGCTGCTTTTCAGGAAATATGTCAATAAAACTCTACTCTGTTGAAAAACAAGGAATCACATATAATTTTTAAAATATTCTTTTGGGACAAGGAGTGTAACACAGTGGCAGAGAACTTTATCTGTCATAGAAACTAGAATTAACTCATAAATGAGAAAATCAAAACCAAAGACAAAACAAAAAACACTTTAAGGAATTATGCAATCCCACCTTTATTAGAGTACAAGAGTTGACAAGATACTTAGGAGTCAATGATCAGAGGTCATTCCAAATATTATTGGGACACTATTAATCCTGTGGTACAAGAAAAATATACTACTTATTCATACTTCATTTGAAATATACTACCTATGGCATCTATGTGCAATGTTTTGGGTTAGTAGTGTCCTACATAATTGTTTTCCTACTATTTGTTAAAAGAACTCAATCTATTATTTTTGGAATGAATACTTTCCTTTAAAGCTAACAGTTGAGTTGCATTTGAATTGTAGGTGAGGTATAAAATCATTATGAATTCCAAGGAGCTGTTAAACCTCATGCTTCTCCAGTTCTCTGATGCTGACATTCTAAGCACAGAAGCAGTTATGCAAGAATCGATTTTTGCTGTGGATGGGGTGGGTCTGAGCAAGCATCGTGGTCAACAACCATTTTGGGAGGGGTTGTGAAACCTATTATTGATCCAGGGCTGAGAAATCAGTGACTGTTGTATTATATAATTATTGATGGAGCCAGCAAATGCCATGGGCAAAGCACCACTTACTGTTTGTTATGCTGGATTGTCTGTTTTTCTCTCTTGTGTCAGGTCTCTGCTGTGTTCAGCTCTTGTGTCTCCATACTATGTTTATTTATACCGTATGCAGTTAGCTTTCATATTTCTCCTGTGATTTGACCTTGAAAATGAATATTGTTTTTGTTTGGGGTTGTAAAAAGTAAATGTTTCTGGGTTTTTCAATTGTCTCAAACTAAACACTACAGTCTAGATGATGGGAATTAAAGAAGGAAAAGAAGTAAATTAAGGAAAGGAAGAACTTCCTCCTTGTACCTCTTGTTCACATTACTTTCTCTCATATTCTAAATAATAAAAATATGGCTCTTTTGCATAGCATTTTGTGGAGTAAGATTAATTGAATACTTAATATTTATATGGTTAAGAGGAAGAATGAGAATGAAAAGCTATTTGTAGGTAAGGTACTGAAATTTTGCTCTTTTGTAGTCCTCCACAATCTTTCATTTTCTACCCACCTACTGCTAGTTTATTTACATATTTTGAGTAATGTTTCTTGTACTTAGCAAAAGATTTACAGCTTCTAGATAAAACACTCATTCCTTAATTATGAATGAGATCTTTTATTCCCCAGACATATATCAAGTTCATAAACACAAAACAAAGGTCTGCAAAAGGGAGGTGGGCCAATCTTTCTCCTCATCCAGCCACCTGAGTTGATGTGTCCCTTTGGTACAGGGACACCTGGAGAGTGTGAATATCAACTGGCTTCACTAGAGAGATGTTTAGGGAAAAATTACTAAACTGCATGTGTAGTTTCAATCAAATAGTATTTAGCTGTTTCCAGTAAAATAAATAAAACTGTGTCTTTTAAACAACCAAGGGATTGCTGTGAGATGACAATTAATTTTTGAATACTCATGAATAATGCTGAAAAATGGTGTCTAAAGTAGACATGGGAAATTTGGCCTATTCTTTTGGGTAATCATGCAAGAATCATAATGAAAATGTATCTTTATAAATATAAAAACAAAAATGTTATTCACTAAATGTACAAATAGAGATATAAATTATTTAAACTGTAGGAGCTTACTTGAAATTTTGTAAAAACTAATTTTAGTATATGTAAATTGCGTAAGCTAAGCT
>PVKC010047327.1:0-11079 GCA_004027635.1 Crocidura indochinensis | reverse complement strand
AAGGAAGAAATGGACATTAAGAAAACAACCCCATTCACAATAGTGCCACACAAACTCAAATATCTTGGAATCAACTTGACTAAAAACGTGAAGGACCTATACAAAGAAAACTATAAAACAGAAACACTTTCAAATACCTTTTATGAAGCCAACATCACCTTGATACCTAAACCAGACATAGATTTAACAAAAAAAGAAAATTACAATCTGAAAGATCAACAAAAGCAGAACTTGGTTATTTGAAAAAATAAACACGATTTATAGACCATTGGCAAAACTCACAAAGACAAAACTTGATAAAATATATTAGAAATGAAAAGGGAGCGATCACTACAGATAATTCATATATTCAAAGAGTAATCAGAAAATATTTTGAGAAACTATGATGAAATATGAGAATCTGAAAGAAATGTATAACTATTTGGATTCTTATAACCTTCCACAGTTGAATACGGAGGACGTACCATAACTAAACGCACCCATAACTATTGAGGAAATTAAAACAGTAATCAAATATCTGCCCAAAAATAAAAGTTCAGGCCCAGATTAATTCACCAATGAGTTCTTTCAAACCTTTCAAGAGGAATTACTACTTATCCATGCCAGGATCTTCCATAAAATTGAAGGGAAAAAAAAGGAATGGGAACACATCCAAATAGTTTTTATGAAGCCAACCTAACCTTTATAACAAAACCAGACAGTGATGCTGCCAAAAAAGAAAATTACAGACCAATATACCTAATGAAATCAGATGAAAAGATCCTCAACAAAATTCTGGCAAATAGGATCCAATACATCATCAAGAAGATCATTCACTACGATCAAATAGGTTTCATTCCAAGAATGCAAGGATAGTTTAACTTCCATAAATCTATCATCATAATATACAGCAATAGCAAGAAAATAAAATCACATGATCATCTTAATAGATGCAGAGAAAGCATTTGATAATGCCCAACACCCATGTTTTTCTTATTTATTTTTGTAATAAAAATATTTCTTTAAGCACCATGATACAACCATGTTTATAGCTGTGTCAGTTATAAACAGAATACATGCCTTCACCAGTGCAACATTTCCACCATATATGCGCCCCCTACCCTACCTGTATTCGTGACAGACATTCTACTTCTCTCATTCTTTAACACTGCAATGTTAGTAGTTAGCATAGTTATTTTCGTAACAGAGTTCACAACTCTTCTGGTGAACTTTAAAATGTGAGTTTGTTCTTCCAGCCCTTCCAGCCCTTAATTCTATAGTCTCTTGGCCTTATTGCAGTAATGTTTTTAATTTTTCTTAAAACCCATAGATGAATGAGACTATTCTGTGTCTATCTCTCTCCCTCTGACATATTTCACTTAAGATAATAGATACCATGTACATCCACTTATATGAAAAATTCATGACTTCATCTCCTCTGATGGCATCATAATATTCCATTGTGTATATGTACCACACTTTCCATAGCCTTTCTTCTGTTGAAGGGCCTCTTGGTTGTTTCCCTGGCTATTATAAATAGTGGTGCAATGAATATAGGTGTGAGAAGGAATATTTGAATTATATTTTTATATTACTAGGGTATATTCCTAGGAATGAAATAGCTGGAATATATGGGAGTTCAATTTCCAGTTTTTTGAGGAATATCCATATTGTTTTCCATTAGTGCTGGATTAGAGGGCATTCCCACTAGCAGTGAATAAGAGTTCCTTTCTCAGGGTCGGAGAGATAGCATGGAGATAGTGTGCTTTCCTTGCATGCAGAAGGTGGGTGATTCAAATCCTGGCATCGGATATGGTCCCCTGAGCCTGCCAAGAGAAATTTCTGAGCATAGACACAGGAGCAACTCCTGAGTGCTGCTGGGTGTGACCCAAAAACCAAAACCGAAACAAAAAAAAAACCAAAAAACAAACAAAAAACAGAGTTCCTTTCTCTCCACATTCCCAGCGTATTGATTGTTTTTGTTCTTTGTGATGTGTGCCAGTCTCTGTGCTATGCGATGGCACCACATTTTTGATGGGTTTATATTGTTTTTATTAAGGTCTCTCAGTACCTTTTATATCTTGGATATTAGCCCCTAATCTGATGGGTATTGCGTGAATAATTTCTCCCATTCAGTGGGTGGTTCGTGCATCCTGGGCACTATTTCCTTTGAGGTGCAGAAGCTTCTCAGCTTAATATAGTCCCATCTGATTTATCTTTGATTCCACTTGTTTGGAGAGTGCTGTTTCATCCTTGAAAATGTCTTTAATTTCAATGTCATATAGTGATTTACCTACATGCTGTTCTATATACCTTATGATTTCAAGCCTGATATCAAGGTCCACTTGGATTTGATCTTTGTTTGTGAACAACACCACTTATTGATAAAAATCTCAGGAAGGTGGGAAGGAAATGAACCTTTCTCAGTATAGTTAAGGCCATCTACCACAAGCCAATGACAAAAATCCTCAATGGAGAAAAACTAAAAGCCTCTCCTCTAAATTCTGGCACAAGACCAGGCTGTCCTCTCTTACCACTCCTATTCAACATAGTACTGGAAGTACTTGAGGTAGCAATTAGGCAAGAAAAACATATCAAGGGCATCCAGACAGGAAAGGAATATGTCAACTCTCATTGTTTGAAGATGACATGATACTACATCTACAAAACACTAAACATAATATCAAAAAGCATCTAGACACAATAGATTCATATAGAAATGTGGCAGGCTACAAAATTAACACACAAAAATCAGTGGTCATTTTATACACCAATAATGATAGGGAAGAAATGGATATTAAGAAAACAACCCAATCACGTTAATCTCACAACAACTGATACATCTTGGAGTTAACTTGATTACTACGTGAAGAACTTTAACAAAGAAAACTATAAGACCCTGCTTCAAGAAATAAGAGAGAACAAGTGAAATTGGAGGCATATACCCTGCTCATGGATTGGTACGATTAACATACTTAAAATGGCAATACTCCACAAAGCATTGTACAGATTTAAGGTGATCCCTCTAAAGATACCCATGGCATTCTTCAAAGAAGTGGATTAAATACTTCGAAAATTCATTTTTCACAATAAACACCCACGAATAGCTAAAGCAATCTTGGGAAAAGGATTATGGGAGGCATTACTTTTTCCTAATTTAAAAAGTATTACATAGCAATAGTTAGCAAAGCAGCATGGTATTGGAATAAATACCTAAGATGATTGAAATAAGCTTGAGTACTCAGAGAATGTTCACCAGACATACAATCACCTAATTTTTGATAAAGGGGCAAGAAATCCTAAATGGAGCAAGGAAAGCCTCTTCAACAAATTGTTTTGGCACAACTGGTTAGCCACTTGCAAAAAAGCAAACTCAGACCCCCCAAATAACACCATGTATGAAGGTAAAATCCAAATCTATTAAAGACCTTGATATCAGACCTGAAACCATAAGTTATATGGAAAAACAGGTAGGTAAAACATTCCATTACATTGAGACTAAAAACATCTTTAAGGAAACAGCACTCTCCAAACAAGTGGAATCAGAGATAAATCAGATGGGACTATATTAAGCTGAGAAGCTTCTGCACCTCGAAGGAAATAGTGCCCCGGATACACGAGCAACTCACTGAATGGGAGAAATTACTCACCCAATACCCACCAGATCAGGGGTTAATATCCAAAATATACAAGGTACTGACAGAACTTTACAAGAAAAATATCTAACCCTATCATAAAATGGAGAGAAGAAATGAATGGACACTTTGTCAAAGAAGAAATACAAATGGTCAAAAGACACATGAAAAAATGCTCCACATCACTAATCATCAGAGAGATGCAAATCAGAACTACAATGTGTTACCATCTCACTTCACAGAGATCGGTGCATATCACAAAGAATTCGAACAAGTAGTGCCAGCGGGATATTGAGAAAGGAACTCTTATTCACTGTTGGTGGTAATGCCGTCTAGTCCAACCATTATGAAAAACAATTTGGGATTTCTCAAAAAACTGGAAAATGAGCTCCCATATGATCCAACTATAGCACTTCTATGGATATATATAAAATATAAAAAATGAAATATTATGCAGTCATCAGGAGAGATTAAGTCATGAAATTTTCCTATACAGGAATGTACATGGAATCTATTATGCTGAATGAAATAAGTCAGAGGGAGAGAGATAGACACAGAACATTCTCATTTCTATGCGTTTTAAGAAAAATAAATGATATTTTGCAACTATTCTCAGAGATAAAAGAGATGAGGGCTGGAAGGTCCAGCTCACCAAAAATAGTGTGAGTGCAGTTAGAGAAATAACTACACTGACAACTAATATAACAATGGAATATATGAGGGAAGTAAAAGGCCTGTCTCTATTCTTGCCTTTATTGAAAGAAATATGGAAATTCCTCAAAAAACTGAAAATTGAGCTCCATATGATCTAAATCTACCACTTCTATGGATATATACTAGGAAAACAGAAGTAAAATTTGAAAATCCCTTCCTCACACTTATATTCATTGCAGCGCTATTTACTCTGGAAACAACTAAGAAGCCCTAAAATAGATGAATGGCTAAAGAAAATGTGGTACATATACACAATGGAATATTATGCAGCCATCAGGAGAGATGAATTCATGAAGTTTTCCTATACATGGATGTACATGGAATCTATTGTGTTGAATGAAATAAGTCAGAGGGAGAGAGATAGACATAGAATAATCTTACTCATCTATGGTTTTTAAGAAAAATAAAAGACATTATTGTAGTAAGGTACAGAGACAGTTGATTTAGAACCAGAATGGCCAGAAGTACCGGCTCACAATTTTACACTCACCGTAAAATGTGGTGAATGCTGTTGGGGCAATAACTACTCTAACAACTAGTATGATATTGTTAAAGAATGAGACATGTACAATGCCTCTCTCAAATACAGGCAGGGGTGGAGATGAAGGAACATTGGTAGTGGGAACGTTACACTATTGAAGGGGGGTTATTCTATTTATGACTGAAGTCCAAAATAAAAACACAATGAAAAAGACATCTCCACTTCTATATTCCCTGCAGCACAATTCATAATAACCAATATCTGTAAACAACTTAATAGCCAAGAATAGATGAGTGGTTAAAGAAACTGTGGTACATCTACACAACGGAATACTATGCAGCCATTAGAAAAATGAAGTCATGGAATTTGCTAATACATGTGTGGTTATAGAGAGCATTACACTGAGAAAAATGTGTGATTCTTTTGTAAAGGGATATTGGTAGACAAGTTTGGGAACTTCTGTTCTCTATCAATTTATGTATATAAACACCTGTCTAGGGGTCAGAGTGATGGCACAGTGGTAGAGCATTTGCCTTGCATGCTGCCATCCCAGGTCAGACCTGGGTTCAATTCCTGGCACCCCATATGATCCTTTTAGCCTGCCAGGAGTGATTTCTGAGTGTAGAACCCAAAATTAATTCCTGAGTGTCACCGGGTGTGGCCCAAAAGTCAAATAAATAAATAAACAAATAAACAACTGTTTCATGAACCCACTTGCTACACACCAAGCTTGAATGGGCTAGCAACTTTTTCCCCTCTAATAATGGTCACAGATGACTCATTTCAGTAAATTTGTTACTAAAACTTGTACGATAGATTTGTTATGGCTTTGATAAAAATCAGTAGCTCATAGAAGAAGACAGCATAGTCCCCTGTACCATTTAGTTATATCACTCACTTTATAAGTTATATGTGTGAAAGAGTTTAGGAATGTGAAAACTGAAATTTCAGGAACATTGATAAACCCAGCCTATTTTATTAAATAGTTAACAATGGTAAGTGAAATGGTGGTAGAAAAGTAGATTCTATCTCTATCACAGAAAGAAATTAATATAAACTCAAATAAGACAACCTCAGACTCAAGTAATATAAGTGATTCCTATACTATCATTGCAATTGTTCTGGGTTACAGAAATCCTGGTATTAGAGCCCTGTTTTTAATTTTAATTTTTATTTTGACAGAAGTGGATTGCAAATCTTTCACAGTAATTTTTAGGTACATAGTGATATTGAATCAGGGGCACTCCCACAGCCAATGTTGTTCTTCCTCCACCCCTGTTCCCAGCATGCATTCCATATCTCCTTCTTTACCCCCCCGGGTTGCTAGTATAAGTGGTCCACTCTGTATCTAGCATGTTACAGATTAGGTGTCGATTCAGTTGTCATTGGCTTTGGTTTTGATGTTTAAGTCTGGTCATAATTTTATTTCTACTTGATGTTCATATGACTGTCTGGTCTTGGTACCCTCCATTATTTCCCCCTCAATTTGTGAGGCAGAACAAGATGGTTGAAGTTATGTGGTTCTGTTTGAAGGAAAGAAAAAATAAAATGGGGCAAAATCATATAAGCAAAAAATGGAAGGACTCTTTTTAGAGGCTATAAATATCAATTTAAGAGAAGAAAGGGGAAAACGAAGAAACATAACAATAATACTCAAATCATTTTTTTTAAAAATCAAACAAAAACTCTAAAAGCACCACAGCAAGAAAAACACTGACCACACAATTACCATGGTCCTGAAATAAAAAACAAAACAAAGCACAAAAAAAGAGAAAACCCATGGAATAAAGAACAAGCAACAAACAACAGCAATAACAAAACAAAAAAAGTTAATTTGTGCTTCTCTCTCTTTTTTCTTGCATAGGCACAGTACATATCAGGGAAATTATAAAGGGAATTCCCTTGGCCTAAAAGTTATAGAGTTTCTCCACCTTGAAGTATACTGTCATGAGATGTTCTTTTACTCTCCCCTTGGTACTTTGGTGATGTCTGGAAACTGTCTGCTCCATTGTGGATAATAAAATTCTGTCTCTGTAGCTAGAGATTTTGGTATTTGCACACGTCAAAAGATGGAGGCAATAATGGAGTCTTTCTTTATGTTTCTAGGAGTTATGTTCCATCGTTGTTTTAATCAGTCTTCTGTAGTTGGTGGTCTTAGTTTTTGCCCTGATCTTAGGATGAAGCATAGGATCATGTTTCCAGAAGATCTGCTCAGTTGCAGTTATCTCAGTCAGACCTCTGGAGTTAGAGTTTTTGGTTGCTGTACAGATGATAGGCCAAGGCCTAGAGTAGGGTCTCTTTCTGTTGGTCCCAGGATAAATTCTGCTCAGTCGTGGTTATCACAGTCAGTCTTCTGTAGATATTTAAGTTGGCTTTGTGTCAATCAAAGAATGGCATGTCTTCTGAAATCATCTTATCGTTAGGAGGTGAGGTAAAACAACCTGCTCGCCCTTTCCTCATTATGCGGATGTCATATCAAAACCGATGCATATTGGTTTCAGAGCAGTATAATGAATGCCCCAGAAAGAGTTTGTTTCCTGGAGCTGTTGCAGAGAACTGTGTCAGTTCTATGTCTGAGATATAGGATTCAGGGTTGGACGGTCACTGTCTAATTTACATGAGTCTAAATTAGGACCACATGGCATATGTTCAAGGTAGGAGGTGCCCCTATATTGTAAAGTATATGAGTTCCTATCCCCTTTTTTAGTATGCCATTGCAAGAAGAAATGCTGGTATACTATATTGCTGGTGCATTTAGGGGTGAGAGTATCAGGCTCCATCATCTCTGTGCCCTGGTTTTGACCTGAGCTATTATCCTCAGCAAGACTTTTTCTTGTAGATTTTTGTATCAAGCTGAAACAAAACAGGTGGAGTTAAGGAAAAAGAGAAAACAGAAGCAAGACAATATATATATGTATATATTCACACATATAAAGGAAAAATAAATAAAAATAGGTTTAAAAATATTAAGTGAACAAAATGATGCAGGAGACTACCTAACATTTCGGGATAAAAGGGTTAAGAGGTAGTATTAAATAGGTCTTAAATTTATAAAGGAAATATAGACTTCCCCATTGTCTTTTGAGATTTTCTTGTGGGGGATAGAATCCAGAACTCATTTTCCTCACACACACCCTGTCTTGTTGAGAAATGATTTGTGGCAGAAAGGGCTCGGATAGAGCACTTGCCCTAGGTAACCTCCTGGAGCTTCTGGAGTTCATTATCAAACAATAGTCCACATTGGGGGCATGAGAAGGAGAACCACGGAGCATGAATCAGCAGGGGTTTTTGGTTGTAGATTCTTGCTGGGGGATGAGATGTGGGGCTGGGTGGGTGTCCATTTGCTTGGGAGCTAGGTGATGGCTTATTGGGGCAGGAGGTCAGTCTTGATACCTAATGGGTTAAGAACTGAGGGTAAAGATCATTAATAAGGTGGGATATTGGATTGAAAATGTAGAGTGAAGGGATAGTAGGATTTTTGAAGGTGGGGAGGAGGATTAATATATAGGAGGGGCTATATACATTATAGGCCTGAAGTGTTTACAATTTAGGTTTGGCTCTCATAGAGGAGTCCTCTCTCTCATGCCCACATAAAAATACACAATAGTGATCTGTTCTTAAGCTGTTGTTAGAGGTCTGACTCTAATAGGATGGGTCTGAGCTCTTAAGGACTAGTTGAATAAAGATAAGTAATTAGCTTAGGTATAGCTTAAGAAAAAGAGGAAGGAAGAGCAAAAGATAAGAGAACAAAAAAGGTAAATATAGTAGAAATAATGTTAAAAATTAATAAATCAAGATGATGATGAGGAAGAGGTAGAAGAAGGGGAGAAAAAAGTAGTGAAAATAGAGAAGAAAGGAGAGAGAAAGGAAATGTTAATTTGCCCAAAAGTATTCAATGAGTAGTAGGCTCTGTAATATAAGTCTGATTGACCACTGAGGTGTCAAATTAGGGTATTCACCCTTTCTATCTAAGAACCCCTGTGGACAGACAAGTTGAGAGGTTATTTTAAATCTAGTAATATTAAGACATTAAAACTCAGTGTTATGAAAAGCTTCCACTGGAGTATCTGGCTTCCAATCATATTCTTCACCTGTAACCCTGTATAAGATCCCTAAGACAATCTCTAGGCCTTTGCAGTAAAAGACTGATTACGTGCTTGTTCACTCTCACCCGTTGTTTCTGTTGTTACTAGTTTCTTTATGATATAATGGAAAGTCGAGGTACTGTGTTGTACCACTTCCATTTATTTGGACACTACTCCCCAGTAAATGTTGACAACTATAGTGTGTGGAGTTTCTAACCAATTAGAATGTTGTATTTCTGAAGTATTAAATATATATATGGTGTATATTCTAAGTACCTCAGAAAAGTGCTGTCATTCTTGTTTATCCTTCATCATATGGCTTACTTAATTTACATAATATTTTTAGATCCATCCACATTGCTGCAAAGTCTATGGTTGTATCATTTCTAACTGCTACATAGTATTCCATTGTGTATAAATACCACATCTTCATGATCCACTCATCTGTTGTTGGACATCGAGGCTGCTTCCAAATCTTGGCTACTGTGCTGAGTGCTGCAATAAATAATGGAGTGCACACATACTTTGGGATGAATGTCCTTCCGACTTGGGGATAGAAACCCAGGAGAGCAATTGCTGGGTCATATGGCAGCTCAATTCTGAGTTTACTGAGCACTCTCCACACTGTATTCCATATGGGTTGGACCAGGCAGCATTCCCACCAGAAGTGGATGAGAGTTCCTTTCTTGCCACATCTCCGCCAACAGAGATTGTTCCCATTGTTTTTGATGTGAGCCATCCTCACTGGTGTAAGGTGGTACCTCATTGTTGTCTTGATTTGGATTTCCCTAATAATGAGTGAAGGTGAGCATGTTTTCATGTGTCTCTTGGTCATCTTTCGTTCTTCCTCAGAAAAGTGTCTGATTCCTGTTTTTATATAAAACTATATGGATCACTCAAATCTAGAAGCCCCTGGGGAGAGGGTGGAGAATAGGGAAGGCAGGGGGGAATGGAGGTGGAGGGAGGACAACTCGGTGATGGGAATTCCCCTGATTCAATGTTTACATGTACCTGGAACATTACTGTAAACGATATGCTAACCACTATGATTAAAATAAAATAAAAATGAAAAGTTAAAAAACTATATAGCATACAGTAAGTAGCAAGAAAGACTATCAAGAGAATCTAGTATTTTGTTACCTTTTATGCAATGCAAGAGTCAAGCGTCTACTCTTCAAAAACCTCTTCTCTAAGCTCCAGAACTCCAGAATTTCCAATGAGTAAGGTTTTGGTCAAAGAAAAAAGATGTTATTTTATTACCAGGGTCTATAGTTGTATAATTTAAGTAACAACTGTAATCTCATTGATGTCCCAAACTTGTTAAGTGGTGCACACCATATTACACATTTAAAAAGAGAAAGAGTTGTTAGAACAAACCACTGTCAGGAAGAAGCAGTCCTAAGCTTCACTTATTCATCTGTAAAATTGGAATAATAGCACCAATCTCCTAATTATAATTGATTTAATGTATATAAAATGCTTTATTGGTGGCTAAACAAAGAACGAATGCTCAATACAAATTACTATGACTCTTTGCCACTGACCTGCAGCTATATCATGAAAGAAAAAACAAGAGACTTAATGAGCTGATAATAATAAAATGTAATTAGAAAACAAAGATTAAAGAGGAAGTGGATAGTTAACTTGCAATAGTAATAAGTCTATATGCTAAACTACAAGAATGCTTGCAACGTTGGTTCCTGTGTTGAAATTTAAAATGAAATGTTATTAAACTTTATGAAGTTCTTTTCAAATGTGAAATTTTTGCATTGTGCTTGTATACATTATTTGTTGAAAGTGTATTGAGGGTTTGCATATGATTCAACTGAATATGCAGCAAATTTTTATCTATGTGTCTAGTGAGGTATCAAAGATTCTCAAGAAACTTCTGGATATTAAGAATACAAATATGTTCTTTGAGGTGCAGAAACTTAATGCCTACAGTACAAAAGACATCCACTGAATGGGAGAAGTTATTTACCCAACATCCATCAGATAAGGGGCTAATATCTAAGATATACAATGTACTGTCAGAACTTAACAAGAAAAAATAATCTAACCCCATCAAAAACGGGGAGAAGAAATGAACAGACCCTTTGTCAAACAAGAAATACAAATGACCAAAAGACACATGAAAAAATCAGGGAGATTAAAATCAAAACAACAATGAGATATCGTCTCACAT
>PVKC010047326.1:0-11078 GCA_004027635.1 Crocidura indochinensis | reverse complement strand
TAGCATGAGGTTAAGGCGTTTGCCTTTCATGCAAAAGGTCATCGGTTCGAATCCCGGTGCCCCATATGGTCCCCCGTGCCTGCCAGGAGCAATTTCTGAGCATGGAGCCAGGAGTAACCCCTAAGCACTGCCAGGTGTGACCCCCCAAAAAACCAAAAAAAAAAAAAAAGAATAGTGGCTACAGACTAAAAGAGAGAAGACTGGGCTGAGCACAAGCTTTTCATATGGCATGCCTGGGTTTGGTTTCCAGGATTGTCTAGTTACCTAAGCACAGAACTTGCTGGAGCACTATTGATTATGACCTTATATGGAAGGTCATTAAACCTTACATTGAACCCACATAAGCAAATACTCACTCAGGGGTTACTCCTGGCTCTATGCTCAGAAATCGCCCCTGGCAGGCACAGGGGACCCTGTGGGATGCTGGGATTTGAACCACCATCCTTCTGCATGAAAGGCAAACTGCTACCTCCATGCCAACTCTCCGATCCCGTGGAATACCATTCTTGTAATCTCCGGAGAAGAACCAAGGACAGAAATATACAAAGACAATGACTGCTCGTGAATCCATATTGGATATATTGCATATATCTTGCAATATTTAGTATAGTTAGAAAAATACCCTGGCAAAATAGACATCTGGGAATTACCTGACTTTTTCCCTCAGAAATAAAGCACATGTAGAGGTTTTGGCACTATTTAGATGAAGTAACGAAAAATGGTGATTAAGCAATTAAGATGTGAATACCTTAAAAGTCAGTAATTCGGGGTCCGGGAGATAGCATGGAGGTAGGGCATTTGCCTTTCATGCAAAAGGTCATCGGTTTGAATCCCGGTGCCCCATATGGTCCCCCGTGCCTGCCAGGAGCAATTTCTGAGCATGGAGCCAGGAGTAACCCCTAAGCACTGCCAGGTGTGACCCCCCCCCCCAAAAAAGTCAGTAATTCCTTTCCAAGAATACTCTACAAAAAATTGTATATGTCTCAACAGAAGTACATAAAAAAAAACTTCTGTTGAGACTAGACTTATATACAAATGTTTGTAGAGTATTCTTGGAAAGGAATTACTGACTTAAAAACTCTTCACTTGGGACATTGGTGATGGGAATAATATATATATATATATATATATATATATATACATATATATTAATCCACAACCAAAAAAATCATCTCAACTGAGTCACAAGGAGACACAGTTAGGGAGGCACATAGGGGAACTAAAAAAAAAAAGAAGTACATAAAAAAAAATCTCTTATCAATACTATTCATAATGGCACAAATTGGAAACAACTGGAAGTCCATAAATAGTAACTAGGAGAAGGAAAATATGGTGAATTAATTGATGATAGGGACTGGAGTTTAGCAGGTAGGACCTTTGCCTTGCATGTAGCTAATACAAGTTCAATCCCTGGCACTCCGTGTGGTCCCTGAAGCCCAGTCAGAATGATCCTTAAGTACAAATCCAGGAGTAATTCCTGTGCACCAAGGTGCTCCAAACTCCCAAAACAAAACTGTATATTACATAACAATATGAATGAACAAACTTCAGATGTACCTAATAATTTAGATTCCTCTCATAGAGTATTGAGTCAAGGAACTCAGATTACAAATAAAAATATATACTGTTGATGGCATTCCCAAATACTACATGAAAGTGAAGTCAAAGGTAGACCTTTTAGATAACAGTCTTCATTTTTTCTTTCTTTATTGATTAATATCTTTATTTAAGCACTATGATTATACCCATGTTTGTAGTTGGGTTTCAGTTATATAAAAAAGGACAGCCCCTTTACTAGTAGAATATTCCCACCACCTATGAACCCCATTTACCTCCTTCTCTACCACCTGCCTATATTTGAGACATTCTATTTCTCTCACTCATTACCATTGTCATGATAACTATCAGTGAAGTTATTTCTCTAACTGAACTCACACTCCTTGTATTAAGTTTCATATCATGGGTAGAACTTTCCAACCCTTGCCTCTATTGTTTCTACAAGAACCTTCTACTGTCAGTCATGGGAAGGTTTTTATGGGATGATGTCTATTTTGTGGTCATTTATTTGGCTGCACATTTTAAATTTTTGCACTTTTCCAAATATGTATCTTACTTGAACAAATAGTTCAACAGTATGCTGTCCTGCAAAGTGTATGTAATCCGATAGAATCAAAGACACAGGGACACTCTTCCTAAAACTGTTGGCGTGTGTGTGTGTGTGTGTGTGTGTGTGTGTGTGTGTGTGTGTGTGTGTGTATGCTTCTGAGAGCACAAGTGTAACTGTCTCCATTTTGAGGCTGGGTAGCAACTGCAAGGATAGAAATAGCTTATGGCTGACAGTGCAATTTGTTTCTTTTTGGCCTGGTCAAGGTTTTCTAATTGGGGCACGTAGGGTATCCATGTCTTCAGGAGGCTCTGCTGTGGCATGTCATGCATTCTCCAGGGACCAACCCTTTTATTCGGTGCTTTGTTCACAAGAGTTCTAGAGTAAGGACAGCACAAAGGGTCCTTTCTTTCTCTGGCACTTTGATGGGAAAATGGGCAGGCACCTGTTATCCTAGATTTATATATTCTATTTTTAATGTAATTTTTAAAAAGTGAATTAAAGAATAGTGGTTTACAAAGCTATTGATAGCGAGTTTTAGGCATATAATATTTCAACACCAACCCCACCATCAGTGTCAACTCCCATTACCAGTGCTCCCAAACTTCATTATTAACCACCCTTGATCCAGTCCCCCCCCCCACATCCTTGCCATTTTAGAAGACACATTAAATTTTAGTGGATTCAGCTTTGATCTTATGTTTTCAGTGTTGTTGACTCTGCTTTGATTGTGTACCACTCCCCCACTTCCCCAATATATAGGAAGCTCAGATACTGTTCCCTTTATCAACTTTCTTCCATTTTGATTTCATTTCTTTTCTGACCCTTTCCTCCCTAGACTCTGAGGTCAAATGTACTCTAGACATCCTCTCTATTGGTAGAGGCCTTTGTTTAATTTTAATTAAATAATTTCTTTATTTAAACACTGTAATTACAAACATAATTGTAGTTGGGTTTCAGTCATAATAAGAACACCCCCCTTCACCCGATGCAACCCTTCCATCACCAATGACCCATCTCTTCCCTTCCCCATGCCCTGCCTGCATTTGAGACAGGTCCTCTACATCCCTCACTCACTGACATTGTTATGATAGTTCTCAGCATAGTTATTTCTGGTAGAGGTCTTTGGATTGGTACTCTTATTGCCTTCTAATTAGACGTCCCTCAATGGTTCCTTTGATTTTCTTGTTAAAAAGATGTTTCCCCATTGTCTCCTCATCTGACATTTCCCCTCCCCTTGGGGGTAGGCATTGTTTGTGTGGGGGGGTCACACCTGTTAACACTCAGGGGTTACTCCTGGCTATGTGCTCTGAAATCGCTCCTGGCTTGGGGACCATATGGAGTGCAGGGGATCAAACCGTGGTCTGTCTTGGGTCAGCTGCATGCAAGGCAAATGATCTATGGCTGTGCCATTGCACTGGGTAGGCTTTGTTTATCCCAATAAAGGCTACTCAGGAGGCCTGTATGGGGAGCTGCCATCTAGGTTCATGGTTCCACGTGGTGGAGTGACTGGCTTGTGGGTGAACAGCTTGCGGTGTTAGTTTCTGGCCTGCTAAGCTATACCTTTCTAAATGTGTGTGGGTTATTTCCTGCGTCAGAATTGCTGCTGGACCTGTGTCTCTTGTCCTACCCAGACAAGGGACAATGGAATTCCTTTCCTTCTCAGGGGATTGTGGAATGCGCAACCCACCATTTCACACTTCCTTTACAATTTAATTCTTTTTATAATACAATTATTTTATATATCAAAGATATTGCTACTTTTGGTCACCAGCTACCAGGCAATGCTCAAAGGTTATTCAAAGCTTTGTGTTCAAATGGGATTTTGGGGGACCACATGGATGGTAGGAATTGAATCCAGGTGACCCACAGGCAAAGCAAGTACTTTACCTGCTCTGCCCCTTTCCCAGAATTTGACATTTTGCTGGATGCATTTTAGATTTTTTTTTATATCAATGACCTCTGGGCTTTTCTGATAGGAAGGAATTTAGGTACATAAAACTAGGAATGACCAAGAAAATAAAGTGGCAGAGATCTTTTTCTGAGCCAATAATGAACTATTTGCAGTCAAGACCAAGAACATGTATTGATTCTCATCAAGTGGGATTCTTTACAGAGTGAAAATGTTGTTTGCCCTGGAGGTGAGTCCCCTGGGATTCTCTCCTGCACTCCTCAAATGAACAGATTAAACTGCTCATAAGAAGCTGATCTGACACATCCTCTACACTGTATGTATTAAAATCCCCTTGGTGCCCTTTTGGCAGTTAAGATTCTTGAGACTTCCTTGCATTACAGCTGGCAAGGTGATTTCCCCTCCCCTTTGCCCTGGTATGTGCAAAGGAAGAATTAGATCGATGTTTGTCGACGTAGACTGGATATAACACAAGTCCCATTTCAATAATCTTCTAGAGGCAAGAATGAATTTGGGATTGGAAAGGGCATTAAGACATGGCTAAATAAATAGCATCAAGTCCCTCCACACCTGACTAGTCAGCAGAGTTACAATGTGTCTTCAAGGATTTACATTTCACAGTCTCTTTCCTCAGCAAATAATATGAAAGGTCTTACACAGAGATAGAATTTTAAGTCTGGACACTCAGGAAAATTTGGTTTTGAAACTCTAAAATGGTCACATTATCTCCTGAAAAGTGCCAGAAACATACAACAAAATCTTTTTATGTCGTGGGGGTAATGATTAAATCCAACATGCCTTGGAGTTTTCCTCAGAGTTAGTCTTTGGAGGGGTATATACCCACTTACAAATTTCTTTAGCTTAAAAGTGGGTCTCAGACACAAGTGTTTTGCAGGGCTGTGCAATGTTATTGCTTGCAATGAAATCCAAAATAAATAGGAGCAGTATGGAACTAGCAGGCTCTGAGTTGATGTTTGGATCCCATTTCTTCCCTCCAGTTGCAATGGTTTCTTTAGGCATAAAGGAGAGACACTAGTTACATCAGGGAAGATTTTGAGTGTATTCTCACAATGATTTAATTTAATTCAATTGTTGGAAAATTGCATGAGCTTTCACCTCATCTCATGTCAACTTCTCTCTGACGCATTAGACCCAACACTCTTGTTTTGGCTTATTCTTTGTGCTTATGTTCTCTTCTACCACAGGGCACTGTACATGCTAATCTTTCTCTCTGAATTGCTCTTCTCATCTTTCTTTTAGTAACTTCTGCCACTTCTATTCTTCAAGTCTTAGATTAACTCAGAATTTACTGACAATGCTACCAAGAGTGATATTTATCCCCCCTTTATGTATTGCAGCACTTTACTTGATGGAATCATAATACAAACAAGAATTTGAGAAACTTATTTACTTAAATATTCTGTATCTCACTTATTATATAATAAATTCCATGAATTAGCACAAAAACATAACCTGATTATTAGTGTAGTTCTCTAATGGTTTGACATCTGATATACAATATGCTCTTTATTTGTTGATAAATTAATATATAAACTCATTTTGAAAGACGCATTTTTCTTTATAGTATGCAAAGTTTTCCTTGATGTTAGTGTCTTAGATGTGTTTCTCCAGGAGATACATAATTCTTTAAATAGAATTGTTAGAAAGAAACATTCATTACATTTGGGGGAAAAATAGTTGTTCTTATTTTCTCTTTCCAGTCATCTAATAATCTCACCCTGCCACTTAACTGCCAGTGAAAGTGAATGCTGGACCACCTGAGCCTGGGAGGCCTCACTCAAAACAAAGCCAAAACCAAAAACAATTGAAGCTCAAAACAACAAGGAACCTTACTGTCTTATACACTTTCTGTGAGTCTGGAACACGGAGCAGCTTAAGTGAGTGGTTCTGACTCAAGATGCTCATGGGCTTGTGATTCAGATGTCAGCTCTGGAAAGCAGCATCAGCAGCAGATAATGGCAGCTGGAGAACCCTCTTACAAAATGGTTAATTCACAGAAATAACTGGTAGGATCTTCATAGGAGGACTCAGTTTCTTGCCATTTAACTCTTGCTGTACAATCACTTGAGTATCTTCACAAAGTGGCATCTGGCGTCCTTCAGAGCAAGCTGACATGGCAATGTATTTTATAATCTAGCCATATGAGATGTAATCCTTATTATCAATTATTTGTCACTCATGTCAGTACTCTATGTGGAAAGGGATAACTCATGAGTATGATTATGAAAAGGCAAGAATCATTGGAGGCCACTTGGGGAGGCTAGCATCCTTAAATTCCATTATTATTGTGTTCTTTAGTTTGGGGTGGTTCGTTCTGTGTTCTTTCTTCAGTCAGCAAAGTTAATAAGGTATCTCATGACATAGGGGCCCATTGTAGAGATTTTGATTGTTAAAAAGCAATATATTTGTGCTGATAAATAAATTTCCATATGAACAGGGTAATCCTTAGGTGATCATTATAACTTGATAGCAAATGTATCGCGGGCTCTCCACAAATATTAAATGAATGAGAAATTAAACAAAGAAGCAGTTTTTCTTTCTCATGAACATATTTCTGGTTTAATGCTATGACTTAAATACATAATTTTCAGTCTTCAGAAATAGACATCAATTTTAATCAAAAGAATAAAACAAGCTATTAACTTCGAACATCACAGTTGTGGTAGATGCTGATTAAATTTAAAACCCACTCAACACAAACCAGATTAATTCTGTCACTTTCACTCATGAGGAGTTTTATCTCTTCCTCTGTTTAAAATTTGGTTTATTTCAGTTTATTCCAATCACTAAGTTTAATGCTTAAAACACAGAATGGGTGTTTTTAATCCTGAACCTACTTACTTTATCCATAATCCATCAAAATATTTTATGTATTATTCTTAGACAATTTTCCTGCTAAATTTACATGCTAGTTATTTGTAAAATGCATCGGGAGTTTTAAAATTATTCACATTCCAAGAATATTGTCACAACTTATCTTTTCTTAGGAGCCTCAGAGTCTATAAGCTCCAGATAGTTGTTCAGTTTGGTAATACAGTGTTATAAAATGATAAATCAAAAATGTAATAAAGAAAAATTTAATGTAATAGGGTGAAAAGAGCTATGATAGATGGTACAGAGATTAAATCATAGTGGTAATATTTAATTTCTATTTGAGGGAGTGGCACACTAGGAAGGGTTCAGGAGCCATTTTTGGCTTTTTGCTGAGGAGTGATTCCTGTAGTTTTTGGAGGATCATATGTGTTACTGAAAATTTGAGTGAAGTTCAATTCCATACAAGCATGCAAGTTAAGTGCCTTACCTCCTGTGCTATCCCTCTGGATTTTTTTCTTATGCAAGAGAGCCTGTGAATTTTCACTTTATTATTTATGATAAGCAAAATATTTCATAAATTTATAAACAATAAAGTATTAAAATTGCTTTGAAAACAGTTCTGAAAACTGTAAGTTTGGTTGTTTTATGGTAAAAATTGAAATAGAATGATCACAATCTTTTACTTGTGTACAGACAATATTTTATTATATTTATTTTTCTTAATTTTCTTCTTTTTTTTGTTTTTTTTTGGGGGGTGCACATCTTGTGATGCTCAGGAGTTACTCCTAGCTATGCACTCAGAAATTGCTCCTGGCTTGGGAGACCATTGTGGGACGCCAAGAGATGGAACTGCAGTCTGTCCTAGGCTAGTGCAGGCAAGGCAAATGCCTTACTGCTAGTGCCACCGCTCCAGCCCCAGTTTTCATATTTTAATATGGATTTTTCCCAATATTTACTTCATCTTATTTTAAGGTGATTATTTTATGGATTATCAATTGTGCCTCTCCCTTAATTTGATCTATTAAAGTGAATTATAATAGGTTATATTTGACCACATATATTATTTAACTATAATGTTTGATTAAGTTATTAAAATTGGGTATATTTTTAAATAAAGAAAATAAAAACTCTAGGAAAAAGATATTTGTTTATAAAATTAAGATCCTAAGGAAAGATGTTTGGCTCAGTGGTAGTGTACATGCCATAAATGTATGAGGGTTTGGGTTCCATTCCGGCCCTAAGAAATAAACTTAAGTTGGTAAAAGGTAGACTTCACTATTGAGGAAATATAAACTTATTTCTGAATGGATAATTTTCTTTAAAAAGTAATATAGTAAAATATGTAAATAGAATCTTGACTACACAATCATTCAACTCTTTTTCTTATATTGACTTTCTTAAATTGTAAAAGCATAGGAAAAAGAAAGAAGTGAAGGGAAGGACATTTGAGGGGGAGGAGAGCATTTTTTCTGTTAGTGATGTGGTTACTCATCTGTTATCACTAAGCATGTGCTTAGAGATTTGCAGATAACATTTATGTGAGTGCTTTGGAATTTCCCTTATATAATCCCTGATCATTCTATCTTTAGTGGGAAAATACAGGTCTTGACACTTGGCACTGGCTTTCAGGGAAAGGCTGGACTACTCTAAGATCTAATAATTGAATCTAAGTATATACAACTTTATAAAAATCCATCCTGATGTACACAGAATGATATGTCAATCATTTGAGTTGCAGAAACATGACAAAAAACAACCCCAAAAGGGATAAAGGAAAAATAAATCTCCAAAGAAGAAACCTAGATGTGCCAAATATTTTTTCTAAATTGTTGGTTCTCAAGCTTATCCATACATTGGAATCACTCGGGGAGTTATTAAAAAAGATAGTACCAAGCACTTGTTCCCCTCCCATGTCATTCCCATAGTTTTTCCTTCCTTCCTTCCTTCCTTCCTTCCTTCCTTCCTTCCTTCCTTCCTTCCTTCCTTCCTTCCTTCCTTCCTTCCTTCCTTCCTTCCTTCCTTCCTTCCTTCCTTCCTTTTTCTCATGCAAGCAGATATGTACTTTGCTTCAGAGCCTTTCCACAAATTATTTATTTTTGTCTCATATGGATGCAGTCTGGGCATCAAGATTTTTAGAAAACCTTTCAGGTGAAGTGAGTCATTATTTTTTTGCATTGAATGTTACACTTAAAAAAAAAAACGTTTTCTGAATGAGGAAAACTTAAAATGTGATGCAAACATTATTTCCTTCAAATTTATATATAGTCTAAACCACTGTCAAATCAATTCATGAAGATTTAGGACAACTAATTAATTAAATGTTCACTTTATTTTGTGTCTTTATATTGACAGAGACATGAGGTACTAGCCTGAATATAAAGAAGGTGAAAAATGTCCATTCTTTGTTCTTATGTAAGTATAAACAGAAAATGATATGCTTGTATATATGTATATATATTTATATGGCTATATATAAGTATACTTTTCTTGTAATAGTGCTAGGCAAATAAGAAACCATCTTATTTTCAGGGATCATTATTGACCTCCTGTGTGCACACATGTTCTCCTTTCCCTTGAGCTATTTCCCTGACAACTGTTTTATTTTATTTGGAGGGAGGTGGCCCATACAAGGAAGTTCTTGGGATTTACTCCTGACTGGGCTCAGGGGATCATATAGACTTCTAGGGATTAAACCCAGGTTGGTTATGTGTAAGACAAGTACCTAGCCTGCTATACTATTTCTCCAGCCCCTGATTTTATATTTTATTTGCTAAATTCTACCACCATATCTATTTATAGTTTTCCTTTCCAGTAATTACAATGAGATCTTCTTCCAGACACAGTCTTCAGTTGAACTGAAAGTTACTTTGCAGATTTAAAGAAACCAGATGGAAGCTCATTAATGAATGGGTTTTAATTAATGAATTAAATTAATTAATTATTTTTTGTTTTAAATGATCTTAAATTCCAACAAATGGACTTCCAGTTAGTACTGTGTTTAAAATAACTGTAGTGCTGAAAGAAATTGTAACTTTCTGCTTCCTGGTACTTGTGAAAATTGGTATTCAAATTTTTAACCTACGGAAATGACTTCTTATAAAATTAATAAGTAAATGTATAAGGTTATGTATACTAAACCCAGGTACTCAAAATAAACAATATCATTTTTGAATTTTGATTTATAGTTTAGCATTGTGGGAAATTGCCCCACTGATGCAGGCCTTAAGTTCTGGGAAAATCTTAAAAGTAAAGCAAATCTGGAGTTAGATCATAATAGCTGGAAATGTGCATACAAGAAGAAACTTGACAAACTTGCAGGTGTCAACAACACAGACAACTTAGCAGGGAGAGTTCTGTCAAAAAGAGTGGATATTCCCATTTTCTCAGGCCATTGTTAATTTGTCATATATATGCTAATCTAACATTTAATAACTTGTTATGTAACTAGCCCTTAATATATGGTACATATGATAAAAAGGGATATGCTATTGTCATAAAAGCCCTTTTGGACTATTGAGTCTTGCTTGCTACCTGAATAAGTAACAGTATTGGTATCATTCCCTGTGACTGACTTTGTTGGACAGGGTTGAACAAATAAGTTTGACCTATTTTTATTGTGGTGGTGCCTTCTTCACAGCATTAATTTTGAGATTAACTATATGGACATATTTCTTAAATTATTTTAGCTTTCATGATATATAACATATATTATCACATATCATATAAATAATTACATAATATATCCTACAAATAAGTTAACTTTTATTTATCTACTCTACTATTGATGTAAACCAAGCACATACATACATGTATATATATGCACATTCACAAACACACTCATATACATATTCTCATGTATATCTTTAGGTAGGTATACAAGAATATATGTGTATATGTCATATATACAATGGACGTGCAGGTACATAGGATATAGGCACCTACTTTTGAAGGTGTTGTTGAGTTTGCTTTAAAATGGATATCGGTGATACATTCCTGCCAATTGAAAGAATTCCTGAGCCATAAGTCTCACTCAAACTTGAAAAAAGAATAAACAATGAACCAGAACAATAGTACAGTCAGTAAGCTTGTGATGGCTGACCCAGGTTCCATCTGGCATCTTCTATATTTCTGTGAGCCCCTCTAGGCATGATATTTGAGTGCCGAGTTAGATATAAGTCTTGAGCATCACTGGGTATAGCCCAAAGACAAAAATAAATAAGCTTTAAA
>PVKC010047325.1:0-11081 GCA_004027635.1 Crocidura indochinensis | reverse complement strand
TGTCCTAGAAGATGAGGATAAACCATAAAAGTACAAAATACATGAGGGCACAGGGTAAAAAACCAGCATGGTAAAAAACCAGCACGGTAAAAAAGCAGAGGTCATAGCTCATCTACAGAATAGAATATATTTTTGAGGCATGGGGCGGAGGGGGGGGGCTTGTTGCAACAAAGTTTTCTTTGTTGTTTTGGTAGGTTTGGCAGTGAATGCTGAAGATTATCTATTTAGAAAAGGGCAAAAATGCACATTTCAGGGGAGAAAGAAATTTATTGAATATAAACCTTAGACTCCCTAAAGAAATAGGAGAAAGAGTACTGTGACAAGGACGTATGGGGTGTTATCAAGTGGATTAGACAATATTGCTTCCACCTCTATGAGTTAGGTGCAGTTTTCTTTGAAGGTCAGCATGAAGGAGCACAAACAGAGGTGTGTGGAGTCATTATGTATGTGACTGCAATCACAGCTGCTCTAGCTCCCCATGTGAGACATTAGAGTACCAGTCATGCTTCCAACCATTTGCAAATGAGAATTTTGGTCACTCTAAGGCAGTGCTTCTCAATTATTTTCTGTCATGCCCCAGTAGGAAGAAGAAAACATTTTTCTTCCCCCCCCCCTCGCATGACTGTAAATAGTATCTTTATTAAAAAAAACTTTAACCTGCAAAACAAAAATATATAAAATAATTTGAGCTGATTTTTTAATGGCTACAATGAGCACGTTTTGCAATGCTTAGCTTTTTGAAGCAGGGTTTGAAGCAGGACACAGCAACTCTTAGCTCCAGACACATACAGAGACATAAACACGGGGCTCCGCTTGTTATGACAGTGTTTACGAGGTCAAACCTGCCACCCTTTACGGAGCCTCGCGCCCCCCCTTTAGGGGTGTGCACCACTATTTGAGAACCAGTGCTCTAAGGTTAAGTCCAATTTTGGGCTCAATATGATAAAGAAAAGTTGTGTGTTTTGTTTATGTTACTAAGTTATGTGTGTTTATACACACAATGTTATATTGATTGACCTTAAGAAAATATAAAATGGGGCCGGGCGGTGGTGCTGGAGGTAAGGTGTCTGCCTTGCCTGTGCTAGCCTAGGATGGACCGCGGTTTGATTCCCTGGTTTCCCATATGGTCCCCCAAGCCAGGAGCGACTTCTGAGCGCATAGCCAGGAGTAACCCCTGAGCGTCACTGGGTGTGGCCCAAAAACCAAAATAGAAAATATAAAATTATGCAATTTGCTGCTGCGTTGACGGATCTGAAGAGTATCATGTAAAATGGAACTTATTCAGAGGGAGGCAGACAAACTTAGAATGATTTTTCTTATCTGTA
Source organism: Crocidura indochinensis (assembly GCA_004027635.1). Lineage (NCBI taxonomy): Eukaryota > Metazoa > Chordata > Mammalia > Eulipotyphla > Soricidae > Crocidura > Crocidura indochinensis. The sequence goes on along the minus strand of PVKC010047325.1, from coordinate 9,756 downwards.
GGATACAGAAAAACATACTAGGGAAACAACAAATGTCCAAAAGCAATGGAAATGAATAACACGTGAAGTTATCTTCATTAGGAAGCTTGGGGGATCATAGGGGTGGGGAGAGAACATGGAAAAGAATGCTACAACAATGGTGAATGGAAATGGTAAACCAGGAGGAGGCAGGAGTTCCTGAAAGGTGGTAAAGTGTTAGGCATGGAACCCAAGCAGTAACAGTGCTGTAAATCAAAGTACCAAAAATTATTAAAAAGAACTATCATTGAGATTGACTGGTAGGTGGGAGGGAAATTAAAACAACAGTAGAGGGAGTGGGAGTGGACACTGGGGAAAAATTGTTATTGGAACACTGTATACCTGAAACCCAATCATGAACAACATTGTTATTCAGTGACTACATTTAAAAAATATTTTTAGGGGCCAGAGAGATAGCATGGAGGCAGGGTGTTTGCCTTGCATACAGAAGGATGATGGTTTGAATCCCGGCATCCCATATGGTCCCCTGAGCCTGCCAGGAACGATTTCTGAGTGTAGAGCCAGGGGTAACCCCTGAGTGCTGCCGGGTGTGACCCAAACCCCCCCCCAAAAATTTTTATGTGTGTTTCTGTAATATAGATTACACCTGTAATATAGATATTTATTGAATGATTTTGGGGCCACACCCAGTTATACTCAGAGATCATTCCTGGAATGATTCCTGGAATCATTCTTGGAAGATTATATGTAGTGTCAGGGATTGAAGCCAATAAGCACTTTACACACTGTATTATCTCTCTGGTTCCTAGACAGAGAAGTTTAGAAATCCCAGTGCCATTTTAAATGGTAAATTAGTGGAAACCAGGATTTCAGAGAACCTGAGACTAAAAGTGGGCAAATGTGACCCTTGTAGCAAAGTTTTACCTCACTCAGAAGATGAAGTCTAGTGACATTGTCACTCCTCTATGGGATGTTACTTATTTTTTTTCTTTTTTTTTGGGGGGGGTCACACCCGGCAGTGCTCAAGGGTTACTCCTGGCTCCATGCTCAGGAATTGCTCCTGGCAGGCACGGGGGACCATATGGGGCACCGGGATTCGAACCGATGACCTTTTGCATGAAAGGCAAATGCCTTACCTCCATGCTATCTCCCAGGCCCCTATTACTTCTGACTCAATAAATATTTAGGCAGTATTAAGTAGGTCCATTTAACATCTCAATTATTGTGCATCACGTATTCAATCTCAGTATACACAACTCAAAATAGTAAAATGAAAATTAAATCTTCCACATTAATACTTTTTTTTTAGTGACACATTCGGCAGTACTCAGAGCTTATTCCTGGATTTATGCTCAGGTATTACTTTAGGCACTGCTTGGGGATCATATTAGATAACAAGGATTGAGTTCACGTAGGCCACATGTTTTATATGTGTGATATCTGGGAAAACTCCACCAGTGGAAAATCTCACCAAAGCAGGTAGGGTGTTTGCCTTGCATGTGGTTCACCAAGATACAATTCATGGCACCTGTATAAGCCCCCAAACCCTACCAGGAGTGATCCCTGAGCTCAGAGCTAGGAGTAAGTCCTGAGTATAGTCAGGTATGGCCTCAAAACTAAAACAAACAAATAAATCAAAGAGAATTCTAATGTTCTCCTGAAGCTCACTTGCTATCAAAACAACTGCTTGAAACCTTCTCTCCAACATACACAAAAACCTAGTGAAAAAGTATTGTTTTGCTTATTAATAGTCAAGTCAACCAGGTGATGCAAGTAGCAAGCTCAGGAGAAACTAAAATTCATATACATGCCTGAGAGCTGTTGCTTTCCTATTCTTATTGTTTTGAAATCATACTTTTCCCAATATAAATCAAGTCCTGAGAAATGTCTGTCATCAGGCAGGCCTATCATTTCCTGAGTTATTGAGAAGGAAATGCAGTGCATGTGGGGCCTATTTAAGTGTTATTCTTATTTCCTTTTTAATCATCAAACTATTTCTTTAGAAGCATAATTCTAAACTTGACTGGCTGAAAGGACTTAGTAGTTAATGCTGCATAGAAGCTATTTTGATTGTTTTAAACAATACACAAAGAAGAAAAGAATATGCTTATTCTTTGACCTTGGGGAAGTTATACAAATCTTTCTGGAACATATTTTTTTTTTGACAACAAAGATGAAAATAGTAGTTCAGCTGGGGAGATAACGCAAAGAACTGGAGGCTTGAATTCCATCCCCAGTCTCATTTGATCCCTTAAGTACTGCTGGAAGCATCCTCTGAGCATTTGGTAGAGTAGACTCTGATTACTACTGAGAGTAGCCCCCCAACAAACAGAAAAAAAGGATTCAAATAGAAACATGAACAATCTCAGAGACAGTGTCAAGATTGAATCAAGCCATAAAGTGGCTGATACAGTAAAAGGCCAACCTGCAGCTGCTGTTATTACTGCTTTGGATTCAAAAACATTTTTACATTACACATTTAGCCACCATCAAAAGAACTTTGTTCAGTTGGCAACCCCAGCCCATGAAGCTAACAACTGAGTTCAAATTTGAGTTCTGTATGCAGAGTCTGAACTTTTTTCAAAGGTGCACAAAGGCATATGTAAGATATCTCAACATTTGGTCTCCTAGGGAATTAAAAGAATAGTCAGAATAATATGCCAGCTGTTTCCTTTGGGAGAAAGCATTCACTTCTTGAGAAATTTGCTCACCCCAATAAATGTGAATGATTACACTGATAGTATTTCAGTTCCTCTCCAGGAGGGGGGCCTGGACACCTAATTCAGAGCTATACAAACCTGATGAGGATTCCAGTCGCTGTCAAAGATGACCACAGTATCCGCAGCCTGAAGATTTAAGCCCAGGCCTCCAGCTCTGGTGCTTAGTAGGAAAATGAAATACTGGGACCCAGGTTCGTTGAATTTCTTCAGCAAAGCAGCACGATCTTCAGACTTGGTGGTGCCTGAGGGGATAAAGAACATAAATTTGTCAATTAACTCCTGTTTGAAAACGGCATGGGACTAGACAAAAAGTTCAGATTCCTTGAGAAATATCCTCAGACTTCTCCTAGTATTGGTAAGGTAATCAATCCCCTGGGTATTTTGTTTTTACCTATTACTTTTTGAAAAGATCTTTGAACATTTTGCACTTTTAAAAAAGTGGGTTTTGGCTGGAGAGATAGCACAGTGGTAGGGCATTTGCTTTGCACACAGCCAACCCAGTATGGACCTGGGTTTGTTTTCTAGCATTCCATATGCCACCCCCCCACCTGCCAGGAGTGATTTCTGAGTGCAGAGCCAGTGTAACCCCTGAGCACCACCAGGTGTGACCCCCCAAAAAAAAAGTGAGTATTTTTTTTTTTTTTGGTTTTTGGGTCACACCCGGCCATGTCAGGGGTTATTCCTTGCTGTCTGCTCAGAAATAGCTCCTGGCAGGCATGGGGGACCTTATGGGACACCGGGATTCAAACCAACCACCTTTGGTCCTGGATCGGATGCTTGCAAGGCAAACGCCGCTGTGCTATCTCTCCCGGCCCAATAAGTGAATATTTTTAAAGTGAGATTTTTTTTTCAAGTCGAATCATTCTTTTATAGACAAAGAAGGAAGACAAGACCTGCCATTCCAAACTGCAGAAGCCTTCCTGCTTACGAAACTTTGCAACTTTATAAATTCTACCACATTCTAATGCCAATGTAAAACAGAATGAAAACAGTTCCTTGGTTTTGAAAACATTAAAAAACTATCAGCTAACCTTTCCTTCTCCCTCTTTTCATTTCTTTCCCCAAAGTGGAAAAACTCAGCCAATTTGGCCTGAAGTTCAGTGCAAGACTCTTTGGTTGTGGCTTTAGGGATTACCCAGTTTTCCCAAGAAGTGCTGCAGGGCATATAATATTGCACCTGACAATGTTTGGGGTATCATGTGGTGCTAAGCCTAGGACACTAAGCCTAGGACAGGACTATAGAAGGCAAGCACACTTACTGCTGTTATCTGCCAGTTCTACAAGTAACTTTTTGAAATCTACCATTCATTCTCTTCTCCCCTTCACTATGTGAGACAAAAAAAAAAATGATTAAAATTGCTTAAAGCAACTTTGCTGCTTGGTATTATAGTACCAAGAAAATGGAAACAAAGGAAATTGAATTTCTACTACACTTTACCATTTGGATTGTTACTGAGCATTATCTGGCTGGTAAAATATGAATCAAATATTTTTGAACACAGGACACACAAATCTCTTTGTTTCAAAGAGACCACATTAAATTAAGAAGTTTTAGCATCTCAAAGAAAATGATATAAAGGAAATGGGATACAAAGATAGACCACACAATGGGAGAGATTATTCATTCAAAACGAATCTGATAAGAGGTTAATATCTAATATATATTGGCACTGGTAGATCTTAACAAGAAAAAACATCTAATCCCATCAAAAATTGGGAGAAGAAATGAACAGAAACTTTCTCAAAGTAGAAATAGATTGCCAAAAGGTACATAAACAAGTGTTTCAGATAATTAATCAGGGAGAAACAAATCTAAACAGCAATGTGATATCACAGAGACTGGCACACATCAAAAAGAACAAGAATAACCAGTACTGGTATGGATGCAGGGAGAAGAGACTCTCATTCACTACTGATAGGAATGTCAATTGGTCCAGTCTTTTGTGAAAACAATATGGACATTTTCCAAAAAAATTAGAAATTGAACTTCCATACATTCCAGCAATACCACTCCTAGGAATATACCCTAAGAATGCCAACAGCACAGTTCAGAAAAGGCATCTGCACTCTTATGTTCACAGCAGCACTATTCACAGTAGCCAGAATCTGAAAATAACCTAACTGCTGAAGAACAGATGAGTGGATAAAGAAAATATATTACATCTATGAGCCAGAGAGATAGTACAGCGGTAGGGCATTTGCCTTGCTTGTAGCCAACCTGGGATGGATCCAGGTTTGATCCCCAGCATCCTGGGCATCCTGGTACCCAGAGTCTGCCAGGAGTGATATCTGAGCACAGAGTCACGAGTAACTCCTAAAGCACTGCCAGGTGTGGTACAAAAAAAGGAAAAAAAAAAAGAAAGCATAGTATATCTAAACAACAAAATACTATGCATCTATTAGGGAAAAATTGTCATGAAATTTGCTTATACATGTATTAACATGGAGAGAATAAGTATTCATGCTTAATGAAATGAGTCAGAGGGAGAGGAACAGACATAAAATGACTGTATTCATTTTGATATATAAAAAAATATCCTTGATTGAGGCTAGAGAGATAGCACAGCAGTAGGGCATTTGCTGTACATGCGGCTGACCCAGGATGAACAGTGGTTTGATTCCTGACATCCCATATGGTCCCCCAAGCCTGCCAGGAGTGATTTCTGAGTGCAGAGTCAGAAGTAACCCCTGAGCAATGCTGGGTGTGAGCCCCAAACCTAAACCAAAACAAACAAACAAAAAGCCCTCCATAGTATGAGAATAATACCCAAAGACAATAGAAATGATGGGTGGGAAGTGCAGTTAAAATAGAAAAGGAAACACTATGTTAACAGTAGCTGTAAATAATCACTCAGGACAAGAACTGGGAATTGAAATGAAGTATAGTGGTATGCACAATACCCTTTTAGTAGCAGTATTATAAACTAGAGTCTAAAAGGAAAAAGAGAAAATGAAAGAGGAAAAGAAGACAAGTGTCTATCATAGAGAAAAAGCTGGAGGTATGATGGAGAAAGCAAAGATAACAGGGGCAATTGGTGATGGGAAATAAACATTAATGAAGGCAGGGCGGGGTGGGGAGGAGGGATATTTGGGACATTGGTGATGGGAATGTTGCATTGCTGGTGGGGGGTATCTTCTTATATGACTGAAACACAACCACAATCATGTTTGTAACCAAGGTGTTTAAATAAAAAATATTATTTAAAAAAACCCTACCGTATTCAATTCCTCACTAGTTTATTTTTTTCAGTTTGTTTTTGTTTGGGGGCATGCTTGGGAATGATCAGGGCTTATTCCTGGTTCTGCATTTGGGGATTACTCCTGGTGAGGCTCCTGGGACCATCTAAACAAATATTGCCAAACAAGTATAGCTATAGATTTAAAAAAATATTTTAGGCTATTGGGGAATATATCTACATGTTACCTGATAGTCCCCAACTGCCTGAAATATTTATTTCTTTACAGTGCTCTGTTTCTAAGGATGCCAGCAATTCATTTCAGCAGACTAAAACAGGTAATGAAATAAAGTTAGTATGAGGTCAAGTTACCAAGCATGGAAGATTTGTTTTTCCCATTTAATAAAAATAGTAAGTACCCTCCTGAGGATGGGGGAGAAAAATCAATTTCTTGCCTATAGCAAAATGGGGCTTCGGAGGTTCTCATTTAATGAAGCAACAGTCTTTAGAACTCATCTTATTTTCTAAATGAGATTTCAAGTTGAATGACCTGTTCTGATTCTTCAACAGTGAAATGGTAACTAACTCTACTCATGCCACCAGGACTTTTGAAAGAAAATACTGCTTTGCTCTCATGAAGTATTTTCTTTTCAAAAGTCTGGGGCATCAGGTTCAGCAAGGAAAAGCAGAAGTCTATTTCAACTACTAGGTAGGGAAAAAGGAAGTTTGTAACTAGGTACAGCAACTGTAAGTATGGACTTGTGTCTTCATGTAAATACTGGTTATTTCCCCACTGTATGTCTGCATCCCTTCAAGCAAATTGGTTATTGATGGCACACAGCCTGTATGGCCTTCTCAGTCCATCCTGCAATGTATTAGGGGACTAGCTGACTTTTCTGTGTTCTTCACCCTAAAGGAGAGGGCTTGGATAGCAGGGGCAGTGAATGTCTCTTTCATCAATTTGTCTCTCTGAAATGTGGTCATTACCAATTAAACTAAAATTCCCTGAATTAATTAAAAATAATTTTCAAACTTCTGTTGCTAGGGAAGCAACATGACTTTTTTTGGAGATGGGACTGATCTTGCTGGATCTGCTAATAAACTGTGTGGGATCAGTGCTAATTTGGTGTACAATAATCTAATTTTGGCAAATTAATCTCTCTGAATCTTTATTTTCCCATCACATTGGTATCAGTAAGTCGTGATAACAGTAGTCAGATTGTTGAGAAAACTAAATTAATAAGGCACATGAAATGTTTGTGCCTGAGAATCTGTGTTTATATATTTCCATGTTAAGATATTTAGTATAAATAGCAATAGAGACAGCAACCAGAAGTCAATTAAGATACTCTTTGGAGGAAAGGGATTGGTGGAGGGGCCACATCTGGTCGCCTCAGGTATTCCTGGCTCTGAACTCAGGAATCATTCCTGGCAGAAATCTGGGGACCATATGTGGTATCAGAGATCAAACTAGGATCAACAGTATGTAAGGCAAAAAGCATGCCCTACTCACAACTCCACTCACTTACTTACTCACATCTCTACTATCTGTACTTAGATGGACTTGCTAAAGTTCAATTTTAGGGTTTTTTTGGGGGGAGGAGGGGAAAAACCATTGGTGCTTACTCCTAGCTCATGAGTTTCAGGGGTCATCATTCCTGGTAGGTGTGATGCCAGGGATCAAATCTGGATCAGCTTTATGCAAGGTAAGCACCCTATCTATACACTGTACTATCTCTGCAGACCCATAAATTTCTTTTTTTTTAATGTTTTTGTTTACTTGGCATGTATTTGTTTGTTTGTTGTTGTTTTGCCACAACCACTGGTGCTCAGAGATTTTGCTAGGCAGTGCTCAGGTGATCATGCAATTCCTGAGATTGAGCCAGGATTAGTCATGTGCAAGACAAGTGTCTACACTCTTGTATTATAATATCTTTGGCCCCTGGAAATCACTTCTTTCCAGTTTTACAGACTTGATTTTTTTAAGTCTATAACCCTTAGAGAAGTAAGATTAAGATGAAGTGCCACACTGCAATTCCTCTGGCTCTGAAGAAGGCTATATATCCAGGAAAGAACAGAGTTGTATACTTCTTGCCTTTTAGCAAAAGGAGAGGTGCATAAACAAAAGTTTTGAAGGGGTGCTGTGTTCCCTCAAAGAGAAGAAAGGGAAGAGTGGAACCATATCAAAGGGCAAGATATCATGTAGATGACCAGATTACCCAAAAGGACAGACTGGGAGAAATATTATTGTTTTATAACTAAAAGTTAGTAGTTTCTTAACCACTCATCTGTTTTCAGTGGTTTAGGAGGGGAAAGGTAGAAATATTTAAAAACTTTAAGTATTTCAGAGAGTATGATCACATTAAAAAGTGTTTTAAGGGGGACAGCTATAGCACAGAGCAGTGGTAGGGCGTTTACCTTGCATGTGGCTGACCCAGGATGGGCCTCAGTTCGATCCCGGCAAGATATAGTCCTGCAAGCCAGGAGTGATTTCTGAGTGCAGTGCCAGGAGTAACCCCTGAGCATCACTGGGTGTGTTTCCCCCCCCCAAAAAGTGTGTTAAGTAGTTAGAGACTTTGATAATAGTTCTCTTTGGTATGTTTCTCTGCCTGCTTCCCCATCTATGACCTTTCAGGTAGGGGGTGCTGTTTGGATCTGAATAAATAAGAGAAAAGCTGGGAGAAGGTCCTTTGCAGCAGAATAGCTAGCCCTAGAGTTTGGAGTAACTGGTGGGTTAGCAAAGGATTTTGTGTTGAGTTTCTTGCCTCGTTTTACCCTCTTGTCTGTGTGGATTATTTATTGCTGATCTATACAACTGGATCTGCTTCCCTTGTCCTTGTTGGGCAGAGGAATGGGATTTGCCTTTCCTTTCTGGGAGCTCTTTGAGAATCAAACCATGACCAATCTCCAAGAGAATGTGACCCTTCAAAAGTGCTAATATCTTTTATGTTTTGTTTTTGGGTCCCAACCAGCAACGTTCAGGGGTTACTCCTGGCTCTGACCTCAGAAATCACCCCTGGTCGGCTCAGGGGACCATATGGAATGCCAGGAATCGAACCACTGTCATTCCAGGGTTGGCAAGCCATAGCAGACACTCTACTACTGTGCTATCTCTCAGGCCCCTGAAAGGGCTAATATCTTAAAAGATAGGCCATAAGGACAATTTGTTTAAAACCTTGAGTATGGGATAGAGAGATTGTACAGGATGTAAGACATTTGCTGTTAAAAGCCAACCTGGGTTTGATACCTGCACCAAATATGGTCCTGCCATATTCCACGAGGAGCAGATCCAGGGAGAATCTCTGAGCACTACCAGATATGGCCCCCAAACCAAATAACACTAAAACAAATCTAGAGTGAAAGAATATATAGCAAATTTAATATGAATTATATATTCAGATAAATATATTTTATGGCAGAGGGGGCTGAATTTGAAGATGAGCTAGAGAGATAGTACAATGGATAGGGCCTTACACATGGTTGACTCAAGTTCAATCCCTAGTACTCTCAAGCCCAACATGATTAATCCTTGAGCATAGAGAAAGCAGCAGGTTCTGAGCATTGCTGGGTGCAGCACTCCTCCCCCAATTTTTTTTTAAACAAACAAGGGAAAACAAAGGATTGGAAATAAACTTTTTAATAGTTTTGAAATATATAATTTTTAATTTGTTTATCTAGGTACTGTGTTAGGTAAACATTGTCAGTAGTAGTAATACAGGGATCCAGCAGCATCCTGGCTATAAATTGACTCCTTTTCTTGTTTATCATTCTTTGACATATTCTGCCATAGTATGAATAATTTATATCTTTCATCTCTAAGTTACTAACCATGTCATAAAGTAATTTAGGCAACATTTCTTTTTTTTTTTTTTTTTTTTTTT
>PVKC010047324.1:0-10850 GCA_004027635.1 Crocidura indochinensis | reverse complement strand
AAAGAAAGAAAGAAAGAAAGAAAGAAAGAAAGAAAGAAAGAAAGAAAGAAAGAAAGAAAGAAAGAAAGAAAGAAGGAAAATACACTCAGCCTAAATAGTTATAATAGCTTTCCTTAGTACCTTGAGTATCATCTTATCAAAAATATTTCAAAGCTTTTTTAGGGGCAGTATCCACACCTGGTAGTGCTCAAGAACTCCTCCTTTCTCAGTACTGGCAGGGTGTGTGGTTTCAGGGACCCATTTTGTACCAGGGATTAAGCCTTTTGCCTTCATCATGCAGAGAATGGATGCTAGTTCATTGAGCTATCTTTTTAGTTCAAGTAAAATTTAAGTGTGTGTGTGTGTGTGTGTGTGTGTGTGTGTGTGTGTGTGTGTGTGTGTGTGTGTGTGTGTGTGTGATGATATGCTGATTTGGAGATAACACCCAGAGGTGCTCAGGGATATTCCCTACTCTGTGATGGTGGGGTGGGGGGAAGGGGTTATTCTCTGGGGTTCTATTGAACCATGTGGTGAAGGGGGTTGATCCCAGACTTGCATGTGCTCATCTTGAGCTTTTCTAGTCATATTTTCTTGAAGTTCCAGCTACAGAACACTAAGGTCTATTCAGTTTTGTTTCCTCTTTAGTAGATTTTTAGGTGAAATTTGTACAATAGAAAATCATTTCTGATCTGGCTTCCAAAAAGCAGAATTGGAGGCCAGTAAAGCACCTCAGTGTAAACCCAGGTAACCCCCAACCCACTAGGCTTAAATTGTACCATAATATGAGGTTCACTGAAACTTCAGAGTACTAAGTCAATTGGTCAAACATCCCTGTAATATTCCCAGACCCCCTAAACACCCTTTAGATGTGTCTCCCCCAAAAATTTAACCATGTTCAAGTAGCATTCAGTACACTGCTAATATCTTACAACAACCATCTCTACCTAGGTCTAAAGTAATTGTAGGACCCTAAAAGAAAATCCTATGTACCCATTAAGTCATTATTCTCTAACCATTCTGTACCCAGGACTATAACTGACAAGACATAATTGCTTTATTTAGTTAAGTGGTTTTTGTTTTGTGTCGATGTGGTGCTGGATGCTATGTGGCCTATACCTAGCAGTGCTTTGGAGACAAGGTAGCACTGGAATGAAAACCTGGAAGTCTGTGTTAGTCTCCCATATACTCCAGTCCTTGAAGCTAAATCCCAATCCCAAAATTTAATTTCTTTTTGAGATGATTACAACCAATTAGAGAAAGAAATTATACTTATAAAAGGGCCAGTAGAGTGCCCTTGAGCAATAGATAAAAAGGAAACTTCAGGAATCTCTCCACCCTGAAAATACCTAATTCATTCATTCGAAGATTTGACCTTTGACAATTGGCCTAGAGGTTATTTCTCACTGCCCCTTAGCAAATGAGGGAATTTTTTATCTTTTCATAAATACCTTCAATCAATATAGAGAACAGACTTGGAGAGATTATTGAAGCATTATTGTATATAGAATGACTAGACAGAGTATAAGCTAGGGGGATAGAACTGTATCAGGGGTGTTGAAGATGGTGCAATATGTGTACGTCGTAAGTGAGGAAGCAGATTTTGATGTTTTGTGCTGAGAAGGAAGATAGGATGGGGTCAAAAGCAGGGAGGAAGGCAAGAAGTTTGGAAGCAAGTAGATAGGAAGGTATAGCATTTAGTGTAGTGATGATCAGCTTTTGACCGGATAGCAGGTTGTTCACTTTTACCCACAAAAGAAAAAGACATGTATAAAACATATGCACTTTGTGGATTGACTATTGACTAATCACAAGATATAACTAGACAAATTCTGGTAACTTCTAAAATGAAGAAACCCTCACCACAAGGCAGAGGAAATGAAGGATATATACAGTTTGCGGGAAGGTTGGCTCATACAAAAAAAAGATGAAAATAGTTCTTCATTGTAAGGTGGAAATAAATTACACAAAATAAGTCCCTCAATTCCTTTACTTGGAAGTTTCTTTGTACAAAAATTTAAGGAGCCAGAGCAGTGGTGCAGCAGTAGAGCATTTGCCTTGCACGTGGTTGACCCAGGATGGACTGTGGTTTGATCCCCCAGTCTTCCATATGGTTCCCCAAACCAAGAGCGATTTCTGAGCATATAGCCAGGAGTAACCCCTGAGCACCACCAGTTGTGGCCCCAAAACACCAAAAAAAAAATTGAAATAATCTGGTAATTAGATTTCACTTCCTTATTTCTCTTGAAATAATGAACTCAAGAGCTATTCCTTTTCCCCTAAAGATTATTATCTCACTTTTAAAAATGGCAAAGTGATATTCATTGCATCCAAATTAGAAAATAATTTCATTATTCAGTCATCTAGTATTGGAAATACTGAATAATGCTATTATAAAAACAGGGATACAAGTATTCTTTTAAATTAGTTTCCTTTGGACAAATGCCTAATAACATCGCATCCAGAATAGACTTCCAGGTGCAGCAGTAACAATATACAGTAAGCAAAAAGAAAATAAAACTAGTTATATATTATGACTTAACTCGTTCCTTAGGAAAAAACCTCAAGATCATCCTCACAATATGCATTCTCTTACATCTTTAGGTACATCTTACATTTCTTCTTAGAAAGGCAAGACAATCTAAAGGAAGGAAACATAGCTTTGAGGTATAATTTGACCAAGTATAAACCACAGTTTTTAATCATTTGCTAGTTTGTGCTCTTGAGAAAATTGTTGAATTTCTTTCAACTAATTATTGCATCTGATAAAAAAGTTTACATTCTACCACTTACTTCTTTAGTTTATTTGCTTGTTTGTTTTTGGACCACACTCGGTGACGCTCAGGAGTTACTCCTGGCTATGTGCTCAGAAATCACCTCTGGCTTGGGGGACCACATGGGACTCCAGAGGATCAAACCGAGGTCCTTTCTAGGCTAGTGCGTGCAAGGCAGACGCCTTACCACTTGCACCACAGCTCCGGCCCCTTTACCACTTACTTCTGAAGAAAAGTGCAATCCGCATATAACCTGCCTCACAGGTAATCTTCAGTTCATCAGGGTTATTCTATCAACGTTGTTATAAAGATCTTCTTAGGTAAAGCAGAGTTTTAAGCTAGGAAAAAATAAGCAATCTGATTTTCATGAGAGGTATCAGGTTTTTACTTTCCCATTGAATCATCATGGAATAAATAGAAATCAATGGAGGAGGATCAGAATTGGCTTACTGCCATCCAAGTTGATCAAGGGCATTTTTGACTTTTTCCCTCCCCCCAAAATTTATCTTAATATTTGAGACAGGTACAGTTTATGAAGCCTTGGGGATACAGAAAGCGTTTTAAAGATCTAGGCCTCAGAATTTGCTTTAGTAACTTGATTTCATTGGCAGAGGTGACAAAAACAAAACAAGCAAGTAGGACTATATGAAGTTAAAAAGTTTATATCAAGTTAAAAAGCTTTTGCATGGCTTAAAAAAAAACCTTCAGGCTAAAATAACAGGACACTCCTACTGACTGGAGAAAAATATCCACACAAGTAATTTATCTGAAGGACTAATACCCCAAATCTGAGGCCAGCTCTGCCCAGGTACTGGAGTTAGGGGACACACCGGGCCGCGTGGCACTCTCCCTAGCTTGGGGGGTGCTGGGGGACTTGGCAGCCCCCCCCCCGCTGTTCCCTTAGTTTTCCCCTTTATTCCAGGTTTTTCCTGGTTGCCAGCCCATGCGGTCTCTATCATGGTCCTCTGTCTTTCCACCTTTGTCTCCCAAGATTAAGGGGCGGACGCATGGGGTGGAGGGCTGGCCGAAGCAGCACTGGTGTATGTGTCAACATACACTGGTATTTTTTTTTCATTAGTCTCCAGTTTGAAAACCATATATATTAAAAATAAAAATGGGAGGATGAACTCTCAGTCTGGGAGGAGACCATTTTGCATGGGAATACCATATATATCCAAAATAAAAATGAGAGATGGACTCTCAGGCTGGGAAGAGACCAGTAATATTATTCTACTTGTTCACTCTCAGCGGCTTCTTGGCCTCTTCCTTTCTTTACTGTGTAACTATGTTTGCTACCATACTAGGTTTCTGATTAATTCCCACATACAGTGACTATTGAGTCCACTGTCCTAAGTTAGATTGTTTACTTCCCCACTTTTTAGCCCTTTGTTATTTGTTAAATAAGGAAGTTAGTAGAAGTGTCTCTTCATTTAACGTTTATATAAGAACCAAGTCAATTTGATTGTTGGACTTGTTTTAATATCCCCATAGGCACCAATTTCACCGCCTGATACTGTTTTTCCATTGCATAGGCACATTAAATGGGAAATTATATTCAAACATATTCTTATCTTATAGAGATGGGAGCACACAAATCTTGTAAAACACCCTGAACATTATCATGAAGACCTGGTTCATTGTTAAATAAGGAAGTTTGTAGAAGTGTCCCTCCATTTAATTTATATATAAGAACCAGTCAATTAGATTGTTGGACTTGTTCTAGCATCCCCATAGGCACCAATCTTGCTGGGAACTGTTCAATAAGAAATTTTGGTGAATGAGTCCCTCAGTTTAATGCTTATGTTTGAACCAGGTCACGGGATTGTTGAACTTGTTCTTGCGCCCCCCTTATGTGCTGATAATGCTAGGTGGCATTATCCCTTGTTTGCATGAGCACATTAAAATGGAAAATACTATATATCAAATAGAGTTGGGAACACACTAATCTTGTGATGCAATGGAACCTTACAAACCCTGAACATTGACATGACGACCTAGCACAGGACTCAGAGTTTTGGGCATTTTCCAGTCACCCCTGAACCAGGGAAGCCATCTATGAAATATTCAATGGTGTTTATGACATCGCCTGGAAGCCGTCCTCTACTGGGGAAGACCCTACTGCTGCTCTGACATTGATTTACTCAAAAGTATCTTCCCTTAACACTGAGAAGATTTAAACAACAACAACTTGTGTACTGGACAGGGCTTTCTGCATTGTCTGTTAATTGTGAGATGAAATTATATGCCGTTCCACACCATCCTGACTTCAATGTGGGATGTACAGATTCTAGGACCTTTAATGCAGAGGTGTGAGATCAACAACAGAGACTGTGAAATGTATAACTGTATGGGCACTGCAGACAATTACCGGGATTGGACAAACTGACTTGCCTGGTGCTTAGAAATGGTCTTCTGTTAGGAAATTTCAAGGGTAGGGTCTCCTTGTACTTAGGTCAAAGTTTTTCTTTTCCATGACCTCCATAGTTGGGTGAGCCCACGCAAACAATAATTGCCACATTAACATATTCCTTTTACCAGACTTGCCTGCCCATCCTTATCCATTTTCTTTCAGTAACTATTATTAGTAGCCATAATTTAATCTTTGATCTAAAAGTTTGGCAGAATTGTATTCCTTTTCTTGGTTGAATATATAATGTTTAATGTATATGTATTACATATATAACATGAATATATTGCATATATGTGTATGTATCTACCACAACTTCTCTATAATGTTTCTGTACTTTCTTATTAAAAATGTTTTAAAATATTTAAAAAAATATCCCAAATCTACAAAGCATTCAGAAAGTTTACAACTACAAAGATACCAGGGGCCCGGGAGATAGCATGTAGGTAAGGCGTTTGCCTTTCATGCAAAAGGTCATCGTTTCGAATCCCGGTGCCCCATATGGTTGGTCCCCAGTGCCTGCCAGGCTCAATTTCTGAGCATGGAGTCAGGAGTAACCCCTGAGCACTGTGTGACCCAAAAACGAAAAAAAAAAAAAAGATACCAATAATCCTATTACAAAATGAGAAGAAGATGAATAAATATTTTCAGGAAGATAACCAAAGTAAGGCCAATAAGAATATGAAAAAGTGTTCATTATCACTTAATATTAGCGAAACACAAATCAAAACAATGAGGTATCACTTCAGACTAGTGAGCATAATATATATCTAAAAGAAATTTTGGAAAATGTGTTGGTAGGAGTGTGATAAAAAGAGAAAACCTATTCACGTTTGGTAATAATATCATCTGGTTCAGCATTTCTTATTCACGTTTGGTAATAATAGCATTTGGTTCAGCATTTATGATTAACAATGTGGCAATTTCTTAAAAATATAAATAGAAAAGAAAAAAGAAGAAAGAAAGAAAGAAAGAAAGAAAGAAAGAAAGAAAGAAAGAAAGAAAGAAAGAAAGAAAGAAAGAAAGAAAGAAGAAAGAAAGAAGGAAAGAAAGAAAGAAGGAAAGAAAGAAAGAAGGAAAGAAAGAAAGAAGGAAAGAAGGAAGGAAGGAAGGAAGAAAAAGAAAGAAAGAAAAGACAAAAAGAATGAAAGAGAAAGAAAGAAAAAGGAGCTTATATTTGACATATTACCCTTCTAAGTTATTACCCCAAAATACTAAAATGGTAAATACAAAATAAAACCTAAGGCATAATATTTTAGATACCAGAATTGAAAACTTACATTTATGAGAATAGGAAATGTGTTACATTAAATATTTTGAATTTATTTGCTTACATAAATCAAAAATCATATGGCAATAAATCATCGCAGTGAACTTTTATTTATTTTCTGATATTTCTATTTCTTATTCATCTAGCTTTTACTGAAGCAAGAAACATGAAATTATTTTTCTATGCCTGTCAAGGCTGTGGGCTGGGAAAAACATGGGGATATTGGTGGAGGGAAGGGGACACTGTTGGTATACTTGAAACAACTTTATTGTGTACTCTATTATGAACTTTATACATAGTATTTTATTAATAAAATCAAAATAATTTTAAAAATAGATGCATGTCTATGTTATTGTAAAGCATAGAAATTGGATATGAAATCAACCCAAAAGTCTAATAAGAGAATGTATAAAAAAGGTTGTGGTATATCTAAAGAAGTTGGTAGCTGTAACAATTTGTGGTATATTTTACAATGCACCCATAAGGAAAAAAATAAGTCATGTAGTTATCAACAACTTGAATAAAATAAGAGGGCATCATGCTGATTGAAAATAAGCTAGAGGCAGGACAAACAGATGATCTCAATTTTCTTGGTATATAAACAAACAAAATCAATTAATGATAAGTCTTGCATAGGTAACAGTATGCAACAAACTAATAATTGTCAAGAAGGTCAGACAGAAGGTGACATAGGAACGGTATTTTGGTGACTATGTATGCAGTAACTTTGTACATCAACACCATAAATTTAAATGGCATTATAATTCTTTTTTTTCTTTTGGTTTTTGGGTCACACCCGGCAGCTCTCAGGGGTTACTCCTGGCTCTATGCTCAGAAATCGCTCCTGGCAGGATCAGTGGACCATCTGGGATGCCAGGATACGAACCACCGTCCTTCTGCATGCAAGGCAAACACCCTACCTCATGCAATCTCTCTGGCCCCTATAATTTTATTATTTACATTGTAATTTAAACTTCATAATTACAAAAGACCAAAAATTAATTTGCCATATGCCTAGTATGCACAGGTTCCTTTCAAGACTTGGCAAAACCAATGGTTGGCCTGGAAAGATAGCTCAGCCTGCTATGTTTTGCACACAAAAAGCCTGTGTTTAATCTCTAGCACCACATGAATACTGCCAGAAGTAACTCCTGCACACTGATCCAGTAGTTATTCCTGAGTGTTGCTGGGTGTGTTCCAAATTAAAAAATTTATTTTAAAGCAAATTAGTGGCAACTGATGATGTTTCTCCAAAGAGAAATACAGAGGTAGGTTTCTATGAAGCTCTGATTTCATTTTGTTTTCAAATCAATTACTTTGTATTTTGTTTAATTTGAGGAAAGATGTATAATTCTCCTTAAAGACACTGAATGTAATATATGCATGTGTTTGATTTATCATCGTTGAACTCATGATCAAAAAACCATATCCGAATGAAGCTTATTCAAACATATTTTCTCTAGACAATATACCACAGCCCACATGCATTTAGGAATAGTAAGCAATACTTCAGCACTGCACTTCAGGGCCATTTCAAACAGAAAAATTGACAAAAAGCACAAGAATGACAAAAAAGTGAGATTCATGTACTATAGAAATGATCCCTGAAAGTATAGTCTTTAAAAAGGTGAGATTCAATAGACTACAATAAAGAACACTTGTGTCTACCATAAGAGCTTAAGAAGGAAGGTAGTGTCACCTTGCTCAACTTCAGTTTGAAACCTGATCATCATGCAACTGAAATTTTCTCTGTTCTGTATTCTCTGAATCACTGTAGAAGCTCCATGAATATTGACTTTGGGATTACAAATAAATTTCAATGAGTAGGCAAATTCACCAATATAGCAAGCACAAACAAGGGCTGCATATTTGCCGTGATTTGCTGTAAGTGTTCTATTTATTCACTCAGACATTTCCTCCATCAGGCATCCTCACAGTCCATTAGAGTGGCACATAGATTTTTGGGATCCAAATACAAGCAAGGTCATTTGAGGATACATTTGTTCAGTTTCACTGGTATGTACTTCAGTGTCTCAGTCTATTCCATGTAAACTGTCCTGGTATAAGACTTGCACCTAGTAGTCCTTTTTCTGTCTACTGGATAGTCTCTGCCAGCATCATGACATAAAAATAAAAATACAGAACCCAGCTAGGAAGATAGTTCAGTGGGCTAAATAAAGCACATGTTTTGCATGTGAGAAACCCAAATTTCCATAGGAACATCATTGTAAGGACCAACAGGTAGCATATTGGGAGTAGCTTCTGAACACCACAGTGTATGCAAACCACTCCCCCTCCAAAAAAAAAGCAAGCATACAAAACTTTGGGTCTGGATCATATATGAATGTTTTTTGATAACACGTGATACTGAAAGTTTAGCAGCAGTGGAGAAACAGTTTGGAACAAGTTTGAAACTACTTCCAACTTGCTTCCAGTCATTAGATGTTCCAAGTAGAAAATTCTCCTGCAAAGAACCTACTTGAAAATGACACACACAAAAATAAATAGAATGTATTTATTGGAGTTTTCTTTATAATAGCTACTTAGTATAAAATATTTGAATTCCTTCCCTTGTGGAAGACAAAATTTGGTATTCTGCAGAGAACTTCTTTGAGTTGTTTCATCCAATTTATCAAAATTAAAAATTGACAGAGATAGTACAATGGGAAGGGGACTAATGTATCTTGAATTGATCCCTGATATTCCATTTGATCCCTGAATTATGCTAGGAGTAATTCATAGTAATCTCTTAACATTGTTGCATAACCCAAAAACTTAATTTTGCTCAAATGTATCTTGAGTTATTTTTCTATTTTCTCTTGAAAAATTATTTTTAAAAATTATTATCATAGTATAAATGACTATTGTGAGTTATGACAATTTTCACAATTTTTCTTTTAGTGAAGTGTTTTTCAATAATTCCATTACCATTTAGTGATGCAAGCAATTAAGTAAATTATTCATTCCTACCAATGGGGCAGACTTGAGGGAGAGTGAAAAACTGGAGACAATGGTGGAAAGAAAGTAAACTGGTGTTGGGATTGGTGTTGGAACTTTAAATGCCAAAAATAACTTATTATGAGCAACTTTGTAGACCATAATGTTTAAATAAAGTAATAAAATGTATCTAATAAAGAGAAAACTTTATCATAGGAATTAAAACAGAAAATTATATAGACAAAATTGGAATAGAAGCTTTATAGGCTTGTATGAAGTAGGTGATAAATAACATGTAGCATTTTATTTGCAACATATTAAACTATATTCTTTGAGCTCTGTTGAAATTTTGGTATTTGTCATATTTCAAATTGCAACTTGAGTGTTTTCTAGATCTAAATTAATATTTGCTTTGGTAATCACTTTGTATTCATTTTCTTTTTTTTTTCTTTTTTGTTTTGTTTTGTTTTCTGGCCACACCTGGTGACACTCAGGGGTTACTCCTGACAATGCACTCAGAAATCACCCCTGACTTTGAGAGACCAAATGGGACTTCAGGGGACCCGTCCTAGGTCAGCTGTGTGCAAGGCAAACACCCTACTGCTGTCTCTCTAGCCCCTGTATCCTTTCTAAATAAGAAACATCTACAAAATTAGAACCTTAAGGTTTTACAAAAGCAGCATTAATTCCTGGCATCAGGTATTCCCTGCCCCCCTCAAGAGAAATGTCTTTATGCAACATCTCCTAGAACATCTCTAGAACAGTAAATAAATGAAATCTTAAACTACAATCTCTGGCAGCCTCTACTCCAAAACAATGTGCAAACACATTACGAAATAACTTTCCAAAGGAGTCACACCCAGGCCACAACAGTGACCCAGCCCCAGGCAGGCCCCTCAGTGACACCAGATGCAGGTGGGATCTCCATTCTCTTGCAAGGCACTTACCTGAGAGCCAAGAATTCCATACATAGCATCTTTTTTTTACTGAAATCTAAAAGAAGCAATAAAGAAAGTGACTTCAGAACTACATTTTTGGGAACAGGGAATAAAACTTCCTGAAAAGTGTTCTCTACAAACAAAACTCTACAAGTGCTCTCTATAAGAAAACAAGAGCTATAATTGCCTAGTAGCTATTTGGAAATAAAGAGGTAAATAGGTGTTTGGATGGACAACTAGATAGTTGGATGACATAGAAAGAGTGACAGAGAATGAGGAATACATAAATGTCAAATGTTTTACATAAAATTCAGCATTTTTCTAACTACATCCTGGTTCCACAGACCTTCAGGTTGCAATTTGTGGGCCTAAAATACTTCACCCTACATTAGCTGACTTAAAGAGCAAAAGAAATGCACTCAATGCTATAAACCCACCCTAGTTTAATTGAGTGACAAAAAGTTTGCAAGACTGAACCTATTTGAAGTGAATCTATTTGATAGTCCTTAAACTCACACAAGTATAATCTTTTAAAGGAAATTGTTCAC
>PVKC010047323.1:0-11321 GCA_004027635.1 Crocidura indochinensis | reverse complement strand
TATTGCAAAGTTCCCACCATCAATGCCTTCCATATCCCTCCTCCCTCCCCCTTGCCTGTATTCAAGACAGGTATTCTTTTCTCTCACTCACTATCATTGTCATGGTAGTTGTCAGTGTAGTTATTTCTCTACTAAATTCACCACTCTGTGGTAAGTTTCATATCATGGGTCGAATCTTCCAGTTTTCATCTCTATTGTCTCTGGGCATTATTACAATAATGTTTTTTTATTTTTCTTAAAACACATAGATGAATGAAACTACTCTGTATCTATCTCTCTCCCTCTGACTTATTTTACTCAGCATAATAGATTCCATCTACATCCATGTATAGGAAAATTTCATAACTTCATTTTTTTCCTGACTCTGCATAGTATTTAACTGTGTATATGGACCACAGTTTCTTTAGCCATTTATTGGTTGAAGGACATCTTGGTTATTTCTAGTTTCTGCCTATTGTAAATAGTGCTGCAATGAATATAGGTATGATGAAGGCATTTTTGTATTGTGTTTTTATGTTCCCAGGGTATATCTATCCCTAGAAGTGGTATAGCTGAATCATATGGCAGCTCAATTTTCAGTTTTTTTGAGGAATCTCTATATTTTTTTCCATACAGGCTAGACTAGACAGCATTCCCGCCAGCTTTGATATCTTAATATCTTAGATATAAGGCTCTTATATTTTATAGAATAGTTTCTACCATTCTGTGGGAGGCCTTTGTATCCTCAACACTATTTCCTTTGAAGTGTAGAAGCTTCTCAGCTTAATATAGTCCCATCTATTTATCTCTGCTTCCTCCAGTTTGGACAGTGCTGTTGCCTTCTTGAAGAATCCTTTAGTCTCAATGTCATGAGTGTTTAAACCTATGTTTTGTTCTATATACCTTATGGATTCAGGTCTGATATCAAGGTCTTTAATCCATTTGGATTTGGCCTTTGTGCAAGATGTTAGATGGAGGTTCGAGTTCGCTTTTTTGCATGTGACTGACTAGTCCTCTCAGCACCACTTGCTGAAGAGGTTTTCCTTGCCATACTTTGCATTCGTTGCCCCTTTATCAAAGATCACTTGGTGGTATGTCTGGGGAACTTTCTTCGAATACTCAAATATATTCCACTGATCTGAGGGTTTCTGTTAGCCTTAATCCAAGGACTTAAGGCCAATATGTACAGGTCCATTGCTAAAGTTCCTGGTGCTTACTTCTAGAAACTAGGTCTAAAGATAAGAGATGATGAAGGGAGAGCCTGTTCTTTACCTGCATGCATCCCTCTCTTCATTTGGAAGAGATGACAAACAAATGCATCCCTAAGCAATTTTTTACATACAGAGAAAGACAAGTTTAAAATTAGTAAGACAACATAGTAGTGTGGCTATTATTGGTGGGAACTTGGACCAGTGTCATTTTTCTGAGTGATTTCTAGAATTGTTTTTATCAGATTTAATCCCGAAGGACACATCTCCTTCTGCCCCAACCTGGGTCGCCACCCAAGGGTGAACAGTGCTTTTGCAGCAAAGAAACTGGGAGCAAGATGAAGTTGCATCCATCCTTCGTTACTGACTGGGAAGACTGCAGTCCTCTGATACAGGATGTTGCTGGAGACAGTGCACGTTTGTTTCTCCAGGGGAGAGTGGCTCAGAGCCTGCTTGCCAATTAACAGCAGCCTCCTCTCAGACTGACACCTCTGTGTCTTCAGGCAAATGGCCAAGGATTAATTAACTGACCCATGTCATCTTTGTCATAGAAACTCCAACTTATCAGTTCTGCCTTCTGCAGTGCCACTTTTGGACGTGCATAAACAGTCTGTGTTTGTCCACTTTCATACTACTCTGTCCCATCTTATTAAGGGACAGAAGCCAGCAGCTTCACCTCGGGCTTGCTGATGAGTGGGTTGTGTCCTTAGAGCTTTAGAAACTCCAGATCTTCCGCTTTAGTCTGAATCCACAGATGGCTGAAGGCTGCCCATCTGGATTCTAGTATTGCCCACTGCCCCCTTCCCCAGCAGAGTATTGAGTGCAGGGACTGGGTCTGCTCCCAGCTTTATTCTGCTTGTGTGAATCCCTGGATCACAGGATTGTTCTGCTCTCTTGTGACACCCTCTTGGAACTTTTGGCACAACAGGACTCAGGGCCCCCAGTTCCAGAAGCCATGTGCAAGAGTGAGCTCCTGGAGGTATGTGTCAGTGTCAGGTTGTTAAACAAGAGTGAATCTGATTTCTCTGGGAGTTTTTTGACTTGTTGACTTGGTCTGTGTCCATTCTCCTGTGTGGTTCTCTTCAGGCCCCCTTCACTGCCTCCCACCCAGCATGGGACTTCCCTCCTTCTCTGCAGAGATGCCCACAGTCCAGGCTTCAACCTTTTGATTACAAGGCTCTGACTCCATAAAGAGATGGTATAATGTGGGGAGTGAGGGAGTACAAGCTGATCTCATTTGATGATAACCCCTAAACTGGAATATAAACCTGTACAGAAGACTTGGAATAGTGTTGAGTTACTATCTATGAATTATTTCTTTTCTTTCTAAAATTAAAAATTCTACCTAAAAAAAGAAATAAACCATTTGCAAAATAAATTTGAACTCTCCTGGAGCTGCTCCGGGGACCATATGGGGTGCTGGGGACTGAACCTGACTTGGCCTGTACACAAGATAAATGCCCTTTTCATTATACTATTGCACTGAACATACATTTTATTTTATTTTGTTTCCTAAATTGTATCAAAACTGCTTCTGAACTTTTAATTATCTTTTTGGGGGGTTGATTTTTTGGGTCACACCCGGCAGTGCTCAGGGGTTACTCCTGGCTCCATGCTCAGAAATTGCTCCTGGCAGGCACGGGGGACCATATGGGGCACCGGGATTCGAACCGATGACCTTTTGCATGAAAGGCAAATGCTTTACCTCCATGCTATCTCCCGGGCCCCTATTTTAGGAAATTTTTGTGTTAAGTCAAGCACTTTTGGGTTGGGATAATTCTTAGGGGAAACACCTTCATTCTAAGCTAGATACATTGTCATACTTAGTGTTCTAGTTTCTCCCAGGTTTTCAGAATTTTATTTTTACAATTCCTACACATTTAGTCTCTGTCTGTACAAATTTTGTTTCTGTTTCTTTGCTTTACATTTGGGCATTAGTAACAGTCCTGACTTCAGCAAAGATTCCCTTTTAATAATACATTTATTGGTCCAGATCAGATCATCTCCATCATCCTTCCAAAAAGCCAATTTTATGTCATGATTCTCCTTTGATTGAATGTCACTCCTCGTGTGGGTTCCAAGATGGTTCCCCTAAAAGACAAAGTGTGTGACAGGTATTTCTTTCAATCATGTTTAGTTTTGTAAAACATGATGCTCTTAAATTGCCATTCTGCACATGCACTATGTACAAAGGCTGATATTGCCCCCCCCAAAAGCACAAGCTGAATGACACATCACATATTAGCACTAAGATACTGCAAAACAGAGAGTCATTAATACAGCTGAATGTGAGGGTATGCATTTGATCTGGGCGTTCACAGATTCATAACAGCAGGAACCTGGCTGCCAAGTAGTTATCATCAAACTTTGATGCCTCATTAAGCAACACTGTCAAGCACTGATTATTTCATCAAAAGCAACTTTTTATGGAGCTCATGCTACTTCCCTTGCATGCCCCCAGCCATGTCTTCCACTGGTGAGTCTCTACGGCGACAGCCTTCGTTTTTATAGAATTGTATTGCACTTGGTGCACCTGAAATTTTGCTGGTGTCTGGCTCACGTAGGGGACCCACTTATAATAGAACTCATACAAGATTCAGTTTCTCCTCCAGACCAATGAATGAGAAGTCTTGGCCTTGTGAGGAGGCAGCAGTGCTGTCAATGGCTCCATAACTTACTGATCTCCTGCTTCACGGTCCAACTCATCAGGACTCTGCATATCATTTGTTAAGGAGTTACATTAAACTATAGGCCATGCTCCACTGCTCGCATTGTTACCTCCGTTAATCCAACAGAGTCAATGTGCTCTTCCCAGAGGACCCTAAAACTCATCATTACCAGGCTTCTCTTCTTGGAGAGTATGGAGATATTTGTAAGCTCTGCAACCCAACTCTCCTTGTATTCACTGATGGGGTGTAATTACATTTCTGCTGGCTGGCATGAGGTAACCCATAAAGACTTAGGTTAATTATTTTGCTTTTGCTTTGTCCTATCACCCCTTGTTTTAATAATTGCAACCTCTTTATGTGAGGGGTCCTTTGAGATGTGAAATCGACAACAATAAAAATAAGCTATCTTCTTTCCTACAATCATGTAGAGGTAATTGTATAGTAAGAAGTGCCTGGTCATCCCAGAGCTCCTGTCTATTGCTTAAAGACTCTGTTTTGGTGCTAAGAACAGAAAACTGTGTTTTACTCAGTTTTCCCTACTCTCTGATCTTCTGGAAGCACAAGCACCTCAAATTACGCACTAGATTGTTAAGAAGACACAATAATGAAATTTTATTCCATTATTGTCATTTGTTTTGGGGACACATATTTTTAATTATTTTCATAAATAATGTCATTATGTATTCATGCCAATACAATGCTGATAATTAATTCATATGATGGAAATTTCTTAATGAGTTCAGTGTCATTGTTAATAGCAACATCTGATAGTTGATCTGTGGGTATGTTGACATAGATTTCATATTTTACTGCCAACAGTACCAGCGATATGAAATTAGTTTGAAATAAAAAAACAGGAAAAAATCCACTGGGGGAGGATTTTCATGAAAAGAAAGTGAAACTTCCCTGGGGTTTCTAGGTCTGGAACAAAATGTACATGTTCAGATATGACAAATGACATCCTGGGCTGCTGATAGGAAAAGGAGCTGCTGGGAGCTTGAAGCTTCCTGCCCAGGGAACTCACTGGGGAAACACTGTCGAGCCCAAACAGTTGTCCCTTGCAGTCTTCCTTTTATGTGTCTCTATGATTTTTCTTTAAAAAATTACCCGTATATGCCAAGTCCTTGGATACTTCTATATTGCATCTTTGCTGCTTGTTTACATATCATCAGGAGAATGATAGAATATTGCCACTGAAATTTATATATTGAAACAGCAAAATGTTGGTTAAAAGATCTTTTGCCACCCATTTTACTGAAAGTCTCTATCTGAGAACTAGAACTGGGGTATCCCCTCTGTGCAATGGCTACTGGTTCTTTAGGAAATACAGGCCAGACATCTCTGCCCAAAAGGAGATGCTCAAGCTTGAGTAGTGGAAGCACTGACATTGTTCCCCAGTGCTTTGACATAGGGATCCTGCTACTAATCAGATTCATTCATCTATATGTGTACTATACTAGACACAAATCTAATGTACATATGTGCAATTCACCTATCTGTGTGTGAACACACATATCCATATGCATATATATGTGTGCATGTATATCTTTATGTACAGCTGCACATATACTATAACTGTGTCTTAAACATTTTGGCATAGAAGGATGGAGAGATGGTCCAGGGGTTAAGGTGCTTGTTTTGTTTGGGGCCATTCTTGTGGATCTGGAGTCCACATGTAATCTGAGTGCAGTGTCTGGCAGATCGTAAGTACCTCTGTTGGTGGCATCAAAACTAAAAAATCAAACCAGATCCAATCATGATACTTCAAAAGTTAAATACATAATAATCAAAACACACATATTGGAATTCTGGCATTTTTAAAAGTAGAAACATCCTCAAATCATCAACTGGGCAACTGTATATAATACCTGGGCTATTTTTCTGGATCACCTCATGAAGATATGGCTCAGGTGCCCTGGGAAGTCTCAGAGTACCATCCTGGCAGACAGCTGGCTCTTCTATACCAGCCCAAGCCATAACCACTCTTTATTTCTTTCCTGAAACTCATCTCAAGTCTCAGACCCTAAGCAAGCTGAGTACCTGGCAATAATTAAAGACTACAAGATCAATGATAAATTAATTTGTTTGAAGATTTTATGAATTTTTTAAAATAGTGATCTAAACAGATAGGACAATATATCTGCCACATTTTTATGGTAGTTACTTCAGATCACTGAATGGGAGGACAAAAGGAGAAAGAGGAACAGGAGAAACAGGAGGAGGAGGAGGAGGAGGAGGAGCAAAGCCATCTTTTCAATGTTTTGCCTACCCAAATATATCCTTTCTTCTACTGCATAACCCCAGCATTTTCCAGTGACTCAGGACAAAATGCCCTGGTTGTTTGTGCCTGTAAAGTGCTTTTTTCAGAACAGTGATGAGTTTGGTGCAGATAGAAAGCAGACTTTGTTCTCATTTCTCCTTGCTGAACTAAACTATCAAAAGCAAAAACATTCATATTATTTTTCTTCACCTTCTTACCCTTCTTTCAATTTTTGTTTATTTTGGGCTAAACTCGAGCTACTCAGAGGCTACCTCTAGCTGTGCCCTCAGGGATCACTCCTGGTGGTGCTGAGGGACCATATGAAATGCCAGGGATTCAAGTGGGACCAGCTGCAAGCAAGGCAAGAGTTTACTCATGTGCTATCTTTTTTTTTCAACTATAGGAATTTTTAAATTTTTGTATTATAATATCATTTACAAAATCATTCATAATACAGTCATTTCGGGTGTTGCAAGTCAGCCCCTGATGAGGTTGACTGATGGAGGGATGGAGGATGAGGTTTTCTCCTCCACCTTGGACCACGCATCTGTAACCCTGTTCAGCCGGTGGTTCTGAGGTGAATGCGGCGGGAAGAAAGCTAACAGGCAGTCAGGCTTCCGAAGAAGACACCTCTTTATTCTGTGAAGAGGCCGAAGCCAAAAGGCCTAAGAATAGGCCCCAGGAAAAAAGCCTCTCTCCTGCCACAGACCCTTGCTTTTATGCCCCAGAATCAGGTACCATCCAATGGTGGGAGCAGAATGCCAGGTCACACCCTAGGATAGGGCACAATCACGGATCAGGGTAGGGTCAGTAACATAAAAATCCCATAAAAATGTTTATATACACAACATTCAGGCATTAACTGTTCAAACACCAATCCCTCCACTCGTGTTATCACTTTTCACTAGTGTCCCCAATTTCCCACCCATCACCATAATCGGCCTCTATGCAGGCAGGCACAAACAGATTTACCTCATATTTGTCACAACACAAAGGCAGATGAAATAATCAAACTTAGATCAACAAGGGTCAATCTGAAATAATTGTTTTATCTCTCCATGATGTTACTAAAGTTAATGTTGAAGGATTTGCTGGACTGTGGTTGAGACATGCACCAAAATTTGAGTCATTTCTTTTTTTTTTTTATCTAGAACATGGCTTTTATTTTATTTTATTTTTAATTTTTATTTTGATCATATTGGCTTACATATCTTTCACAGTAGTATTTTAGGTACATATTAACATTGAATCAAGGAAATACCCATCACCAAATTTGTCCTCCCCTCATCCTTGTTTCCTTCCTGCAACCATATCCCCCACCATCACTCCCCGGGCTGCTAGAGTAGGTGGTCCCCACTTTATTTAGCTTGCTATTAGTGATCATATATCTGTTTGGTCCTGGTACCCTCCCTTGTTTCCCCCTCTATTTGAGAGGTGGAGCTCCATAATATTCGAGTTATGTGTTTTTGTTTGAAGGAAAGAAAAGCAATAGAATGAAGTAAAAAAAAAATAAGAAAAAAAAAATCAAATAACCTGAAAATGGTGGAGTCCTTCATCTAGAGGCTTTCAACCTCAGTTTGAGTGAGGACATGAAAAATGTAATTGAAACACCACATTGGGGCCCGGGAGATAGCATGGAGGTAAAGCGCTTACCTTTCATGCAAAAGGTCATCGGTTCGAATCCCGGTGCCCCATATGGTCCCCCCGTGCCTGCCAGGAGCAATTTCTGAGCATGGAGCCAGGAGTAACCCCTGAGCGCTGCCGGGTGTGACCCAAAAACCACAAAAAAAAAAAAAAAAAGAAACACCACATCAATACAGGAATAAATATCACATTAAATATCTTGTGAGCTCTACAGCAATAAAGACAAGCACCACACAATAGCCTCGGTTCTGAAATCAAACCATGCCGGAGTACAAAAAGAAAGAGAAAGATTGGGCCCAGGAGATAGCATGGAGGTAAGGTGTTTGCCTTTCATGCAGAAGGTCATCGGTTCGAATCCTGGTGCCCCATATGGTCCCCCGTGCCTGCCAGGAGCAATTTCTGAGCATGGAGCCAGGAGTAACCCCTGAGCACTGCCGGGTGTGACCCAAAAACAAAAGCAAAACAAAACAAAACAAAACAAAAAAAAAACAAAAAAAAGAAAGAGAAAGATAAAATAAAATAAAATTGGAGACATCAAGTTCAATATCTACACCAAAATAAAGATGTCAATAAAAATCGATCAATCAATTAATTTATATGTGGAAAAATAATTATTTTGTGCTTTTTTTTCTTTTTCTCCCTGCATAGGCACAGTAACTATTGGGAATATTATAGAGGGAATTCCCTTGGCCTGGGAGATACAGGGTATCTCCACCCCTGAAGTATACTGTCATGGGATTAACTATAGATTCCTTGCATGATCATTTACTCTCCCATTAGTACTTTTTTGGTGTATAGAAGACTTCTGCTTCAACATGGATGGTAAAATTGAACCTAATTTGTATCTAGAGATCTTGGTGTCTGTACAGCTTAAGGAATGGAGCTTATGATGAAGTCTTTCTTTGTGGTTCTAACAGTTCTGCTTCTTTGGTGTCGTTTTAATCCATCTTCTGTAGTTGTTGGTCTTGGTCATTACATTGCTCCTATGATGGAGCCTGGGATAGAGTTTTCTTATACTTCTGGAAGACCTGTTCAGTTGCGCTTGTCTCAGTCAGACCTCTGGAATTGGAGATCTTGTTTGTTGAACAGATCGTAGACCAAAAGCTAGGCCAGTGCTTTTTGTTGTTGTTTTGTTGGTCCCAGGATGCATACTGTCCAGTCCTGGATGTAACAACCAGTCATCTGTATATAGCGAACTTGGCTTTTGCACAGATCAAAGAGTGACATGTCTTCTGATTTTGTCTTATTGTTGGCTGGTGAGGAAGGACAACTTGCTCTTGGATCAAGTTGTTCCCATTTCTTTGTTGTGAGGTTATCAATTTAGAACTGGTGCATGTTGGTGTCAGAGCAGCATTATGGATATCCCGAAGGGAATTTTGTTCCTGGGACTGTTGTGGAGAACTCTATCTTTTCTATGTCTGGGATCCAGGAGTCAGGGCTGGAGGTTAGTGCTTAATTCCCTGGGGTCTAAGTTGGTTCCACATGGTTCAGGGTGGGAGATGCCCCTGTGTTGTAAAAAAGTATAAGTTCTTATCCCTAGTAGATAAGAGCTTGTTTTTACAAGTAAAATTTCTCCCTTTTTTAATATGCCTTTGCAGAAAGAAGTGGTGTTACATTATATTGCTGGTGGATTTGGGGGTGGAGAGAGAAGAAAACAGACACAGGACAAAAACTAAAAATATATATGCTCACACATATCTAAAGAAAAAAATTCCTTTTTTAAAAAAAAAGATTAAATAAAAGACTTAATTAAAGGAATAAAGTGGGGCCGGGAGAGATAGCATGGAGGCAAGACATCTGTCCTTCTTGCAGAAGGACAGTGGCTCAAATCCCAGCATCCCACATGGTCCCCCGTGACCACCAGGGGTGATCTCCGAGCATAGAGCCAGGAGCACCCTCCGAGTGCTGCCAGGTGTGACTCAAAAGAAACAAAAACAAGGGGGCCGGACGGTGGCGCTGGAGGTAAGGTGCCTGCCTTGCCTGGGCTAGCCTTGGACGAACCTCGGTTCGATCCCCCGGCTCCCATATGGTCTCCCAAGTCAGGAGCGACTTCTGAGCACATAGCCAGGAGTAACCCCTGAGCGTCACTGGGTGTGGCCCAACCCCCCCAAAAGAAACAAAAACAAATCAAATAAAAAAAAACAAAAACAAAAACCAAACAAAGAAAAAGAAAAAAAAGAACAAGAAGAAAAGTGATAAAAAACAAAGTGATACAGGAGATTACATTTGGGGAAAAACAGGATAAGAGGTAGTGTTATATAGGTCTATACTTATGATGAAAGTACAGGTTTCCCCATTGTTTTTTGAGATTTCCTTGTGGGGTGTGGACTCCAGGCAGGAGGTCTTGGGTAGAGTTCTTGTAGTGGGAGTCCTTTTGAAGCTAGGTCCAGTATCAAGTCACAGTCCACATTAGGGAGAGGTGATTAGGAGGGCCACACTGCATGAGTCAGTCGGGGTGCTTATGTACTATCTTTTTGACCTCCTTGGTTTCTCTCTCTTTTTATACTTCTAGAATAAAAAACATTAACTTGGAAACAAGAGGGGAAAAGTTGGAATGTGTGAAGGATGAGCTCATTTGATTCAGTCTGTACCACTGAACTGACTCTGCCAACTTGATCTTAACAAATATTTGGAGAGTTCAGATCTTGATTGGTTGGTAGGTTAAGAATATTTTCGGAGACTCAGCATGGAAATGCAATTTTGAATGTTACTGAACAAAAGCTATATATGCAGTATGTGACTTGTCAAAATTTTCTAAAAAGTGTGAAATTAATCCTATAGTCTTTGTTGTGATACAATTGATATTGAGATTTTCAAATATATTCCTCTGGGTGTTATTAGCTACATAATTCAAAGGCAAATTTTAATTGGCATTTAATAGCTTTCAACACTGTCATGTTACATCTTAACTCCTTCACATTACTGATTGCTAAATGCTTTAAAGAATGTATTATGCTTATCATATAGCTTATGGTTCTTTATTGCATAAAAACTTAGAAATATGCCTGGACTAAATAATGGATCATATTACAAGTAATGTTGGACACTTTTGTTTTGGATTTTCACACGTGTTATTTACAATTGTTTTTATATGTTAGAATTCCTTGCATTTAAATAGCTCATTATGCAAATATTTAAGAAATACGTGGATATTTATTTTCATGGAATATTCGAGTCAATCACTGAGCTAAGATGACACTTTAATATTGACTGCACTATTGTATTTTCTACGAAGAATACACAAATACTAAAATAAAAATCAAACCACTTTTAACTCTTGTAAGTAAAAAAATCTAATGCTCATATTTCAAATAAATCTATTTAGCATATCCAACTGGACTTGAAAAACTCCAGTGAGATAGACTTTTAGGGAACCAGGATTGCCTTTGCTTATCTTGGTCTAAGAATGTTTCCATTTTCCAAGGGATATTAGAACCGTGGTTTCCAAAAAGTTCATTATAGGGTTGATGGGTTGTGTAATGAGTGTGTTTCTAAGACCATTTTAGTGCAGAGACTCTGAATGAATTGGGTTACCAGTGCTCCCTCCCCAAATCCACGCAC
>PVKC010047322.1:0-11081 GCA_004027635.1 Crocidura indochinensis | reverse complement strand
ACTGAAGTGCTAAGTTGTTACTGAGAAGGTTTTACATTGTTGATTTTACAATTTTGGATCATTTTTTATCTGTGATGTTTGAACTTTTTAAAAGCCTTTCAAAACAATTTGGCATTATCTAAAAATACATCTGAAAATCACTTATTGTCTTGAGAATTTGCTCAAGCTGGGTAAAGTGGAATACAGTGGATTACATTGATTTTATTGCTTTTCTGTAATTTGTTGCTTGGACTAGGGAAATAAAAAAGTAGGTGAAAATACTATCTGGAGTATTAGGTTTTAGCATTTATTAAAAGGCTTATTTAAATGATGCTATTTGTGGAGGAGTCTTGCAATTTTGGAAATGCCTTTGGTGCCTGTGAAAGCCTCCTTTTTTGTCAAGTTTGAGATCTTTTACTTCTTTTAATGTCAGAGGATGCACAACTAGAAGTTTTGCTATGGTATCACACACTATCACACACAGAGAATGACTTTTAGGATGGAAATTAGAACAGAACTGAAAATAGGAAATGGTATTTTTGACAAGTGAATATTTTCTATTAATGTACTGCATTCTGGAGCTAAAAGAAAAGTAATGAAGATTTCTTTCGAATTTATATTGGTTTTTCAACTAGGCTTATAAAATTACTACCATCACATCAGTGTTGAGAGGAAAAATAATTTTGTAGATAGAAAGCATGTCTAAGCACTTACTTTGTTTTAGGACCTAATTACAGTCTATTCTGACTTGTGTATTATTGTTGTAAAATATGTGTCCACAATGTTTAAAGATATTATGTGCTAGCCACATTATAAATGTAAGATAATCATAAATAAATAAATACCAGGTGATTCCATGTCAAAGTGAATTTTGAACAATTCATACAGGTATAAAATTACTGAAGGAAATTGCTCATCTGGATAAAGCTGAGCATGCAAAGTAAGACCACAATATTATTAAATATTATTTAGAGTATAGACAAACAGGATAATTATTTATAAAGCTTTTTCATTGATAGCTCCAGTTTGGAAAATTGGAAATTTGTATTTACTGCCTAATAAGAGCCTAATATTTAATTTATGACACAGAAGGAATATCTTGCCTAAATTTGACTCATAGATTTATTAAAACACTTTCCTATAACATTTTCCTATAACACATGGCAATATCACTCTTTAAATTTATATGGACCAAATGTATATACAATGACATAAGTGTCTTAATTTTGGGTCAGAGCAGTTGAGTTTTTGATTTGCTGACCTGGGCTTCATCCCTGCATCCCATATGGTTCCCCAAGACCTGCCAGGTGTGATCTCTTAATACAGTTTTGAGGAAGCTCTGAGCTCTTGCAGGTGTTCCTAAAACAATAAAGTCCTTACTTTATTTTTGTTAGTGAAAACTCTTTGTTAGTAGTTATTCAAAAAAGTCTTTTTCAGATTATGCCTATATATATTCACAATGAGTGTCTATATTTATATCTGTATACTTTATAAACGAATAGTAAGTATATCCTAGAATCCTAATCACTCTAAAACATTTTTATGCTTTGGCTCAAATTTTAACTTTATTTTAGTCACTCATGAAGAAAGACTTTAGTTTTTTCGAAGATCAAAGTGATATTTTCAATTTCCTTTTGTTGTCTTCTTTTCAATCCCAATGTAATTAAACATTTCCTACATTTTCTTTTACTATTTTACTTTTTAAATTTTTCATGTTTTTATTTTATATTTTATATGTAGTTTATGCAGTGAAAAAATTTTCCATATGAATGGCCAGATATATCAGTATCTTTTATAAAATTCTCTTTTCCATCATTTTCCATGCATTCTCTTATACCATATCTCTAGTATATTTGCA
This sequence comes from Crocidura indochinensis, assembly GCA_004027635.1. Taxonomy (NCBI): domain Eukaryota; kingdom Metazoa; phylum Chordata; class Mammalia; order Eulipotyphla; family Soricidae; genus Crocidura; species Crocidura indochinensis. The sequence continues at coordinate 9,244 of PVKC010047322.1, read as the reverse complement.
TATATATGCATATAAGTATGTGTTGCCCCTTTTGTAGGGTCCCATTTACTCCTTTGTTGGCTGTTTGTGTATCCGCAAAGAGCTCCCAGAAATTGATACCCATCCCCTTGCCCCCTTATAGGGGGAGATTTTGGTAATATTTATCTGCAGCAAATAATCCACACAGACAGGAGGGTTAAGGGGCAAAAAGTTGGGCGAAGAGAGTCCTTTGTCAGCCTGCTGCTAGCTCCAAAACACACCTCGAGCCAGCCAGTCAACTTTGGCAAAAGATCCTGAAAAACTTGCTCCCAAACTATTTATTTAGCTCTCAACAGCGCCCCCACTTGGAAGGTCAAGGTGGGACAACAGGCAAAGAATAATCTTATGGAAATATTTTCATATACAACAGGTATGTTAGCACATCTATAGGCTATTTTATTCTCATTGTTAGGTTGATCATCTCTACACTACTATCAGTGTCACATTAAAAAATACTATCTGCTTTGGGGGGGCTTTTTAGTCATACCCTGCAACACTCAGGGGTTACACCCGGCTCTGCACTCAGAAATTGCTCCTGGCAGGCTCAGGGGACAATAGGAGGTGCTAAGAATCGAACTGGGGTATGTCTGGGGTTGGTCACTTACAAGGCAAATGCTCTACTACTATGCTATTACAATTTGCTTTTAATAAGCTTTAGGATCATACCTGTTGAGTCCTTCATAGTGCTAAAATATGGAAGGAATTCTTATCTAAATCATTATCTTAAAAGGAAGTGTTTTTGTTTTGCCATTGAGTTTGATGCTGGCTTTTAAAGAAATTTCCTGCAGGCTGGAGGCATAGGTCAATGAACTGAGAGCTGAACACAAAAATGCCTGTTCAATCGTAACACTGTAAGATTGTCCAAGCACTGCTGGCAGTGATCCCTAGGCTCAAAGCAAGGTGAAGCCACCTGAGCATTGCTGGGTGTGCACTCAACAACCATCCAAATTTACCCAAAACTCAGATTACCAAGAAATAGGGGAACTAGAAGAGACGTAAGTACACTTGTAGAGGTTCTCATCCACTTTTAGTGATCGTAAAGGTTCTGAACTTTGGACATCAAACCCAAGGAAATTAACCAAATAGTAAACATATGTCTAAAATATAATTAAAAATAATACTGTAATTTTTTAGTTTGCTCTTTTCTTTCCATTTATTGTTGCCATTCAAAGATTTTGTACTTTTTTCTAAGATCAATAATGATTAAACAATTACAAATCACAAAGCAATGTTTTAGCTTTCCATGATAGGATTGTTCAACATACTTATGGAAACAGAATATTCTATTTGTTTAATAGAATGATGCATTAAATTTTCTGGTGTTCAATTTAGTATTTAATATTGCATTTATAAATGATATCTGTGCATTATGTTGTTTTCCATTATTGTATTTTAATGGTTGGGATAATAAAATTACTCTAGCTTTAGAACATCATCTTTAGAAAATATTTTGGAAATATTTAATTTAAAAACTTTCATTGAGAAGTAATTCTTTCTCTGGGAAGGATTCACTGATGCATCCTCCTTATTTTATACAGGAAGAACAGGTATGTCATATTAGTTGTAGTTTTGACATTGATGTTTAATTATGAGATTCTTCTATCTTACAGAAAATATAAATTTGACTCTTTATTCAAGTGTTGTACTCTAGGATTTGTATTTCTCAGGAAACTCATAGCCAGAAAACTGAGCATATAAAATTGTTTTGTTGCCTCCCTGCCCTAGAAATTATAATTTTACCTACATTCTTTAATGCAGCTGTGTAAGGATTTCAGTTCCATTTCATTTTATTTTCTTTTCTTTTTTTTTTTTTGGTTTTTGGGTCACACACGACAGTGGTCATGGGGTTACTCCTGGCTTCATGCTCACTTACATTAAATTTCACATAGGTATCAGACCACATTAACTGTAGATATAAAAACTCTATCCTCATGACTTGGTATAAATCTGCAGAGTTAAACATGTGATTGTGACTTGCCTTTCTGGGTCTAAAAACTAAGAATATCTTTTTCTCTGTATGAATAATCTAGCCATGAATTAACAGTTTTGTCTAGGATTTTTAATGTTCATGAGGTTAGGAGCATTAGTTGCTATTCCTTACACAGTATACCAGAATAATATCCCCTTATGTTTCCTACAAGTCGGAATGTGTCTGCTAAAAAGTACCCAAAGCTCTTCATCATGATATAGGCAATGCTGTCATTTTCCTTAATGGTATCATATGGAAGAATGACCTAAATTACTATAGAATCACACTAAATGGATGTCTTAAATGGATGCCAAAGGCAATGATACATTAATTTCCTCTTTTACTCTTCATATAGAATGTATGCTTTTAGGACCCTGTCTTAAAGCCCATGAATATGATATTTATTGACTTATGTAATTTTCTGGTTATTGCATTTCACATATCTTAGTGAAGAGGATAAATTCTAATGCAGGATTTCTCTTCAGTATTATTCTCAATAAGCCTATTTTAAAAGGAATGCTCTTTCTATTGTAATTGTTTTGTCCTTATAGTTGATGATCCTGTGGGTATTTGAGATTATTTGGGGGAATAAAATAAATTGGTTATGAACAAGAGAGATAGTAAAAAAGTCAGGTGATTGCTTTGTATACGACTGACCTGAATTTGATCCCTAGCGCATGGTCCTCAGAAGTCCACCAGGAGTGATCTCTGAGCAAAGGTCCAGGAGCTCACCTTAAGCATAGTCAAGTTATAGCTCCCCAATAAAATACATTTATTATATATGTATTCATATACTATTGAAATATATTACTTTCAAATAGAACTTGAAAAATATTTAAGTATTTTTCCATATGTATGAGGGTTTAGACATTAATATTGAACCATATATCTGATATATCATAAAAATATCCATTCTCTAAATGATAATGGATAACAATAGTTATAGAGTTAAAAAGAAACATTTCTACAATATGATGGAAGCAATTTTTTCAGTTTATGTTACTATGCATAAGGACATTTTTATCTTATGTTTAGTTATTCAAGATATGACTTCACAGAGAAGAAATTTACATGGCAAATTTTTATATTTACCTACTTCTAAAGGATCTGAGTATATTTTCTTAAACTCCTACTATTTGGGCTTTAAGTGTTTTCCTTGCACACTTCTGATGCAGGTTTGATCATAAGTATCTCATATGGTCATCTGAACCCCAAAAGTAGTAACCCCTTAGTACAGAGACTGAAGTAAGCTTTATTCATTGTTGGGTGTGTCCAACTTCTCCCGAAACTATTTATACAAAATCTTACTATTTACACAAAATAATTTCACTGAGATTATTGCATCAAAACAAACTTTCATACAATGTGTATTGTATATTTGAAATTCACTAAGATAAATAGATGTTTATGGGAAATCTAACTAAAACATCAACTTTGTCTTCTGGGCAAAACAGTTTAGGTGTTAGAATATAATTGGCCAAGCAAAAATGCACCCAATTAAGAATAGAGTAGATAATCTGGAAAGCAAAAATATCCCTAGGAAAGAATTGCCTAAAGCACTTTAGGGTCTTTTATGCAGAGGACAACATAGAAGAGAATAGCATGGAAAATTGTTATGATTTTACTCTGCATTTAAGAATGCCTGCTGTTTGGCTATGTGAAATACCTTCAGCTACTTCACTTCATGCATATATTGAAATTCAGTGTGTTTACTGATTGACCTTAATGTCTCTGCTAAATTAAAAAAATGGATCACATGTTGGGAGCAATGTTGTGCTGAATAAATGGCCAATCTCTGAGCTTATTGATGGTTGCTCAGAAGACCCTAAATTTTGGGCATTTGACTTGCACGGAGCTGACCCAGGATAGACATGGGTTCAATCTCTGGCATTTCATATGGTCCCCTGAGCCAGGAACAATTTCTGAGCCAGGAGTAACTGAGAACCATTGGGTGTGGCCCCCAAACAAACAAAAAACAAATATTACTTGGTTATTAAATCTTGACTCATATCTCATTTGTCAATTAATATCATACATTTTAAATAAACTATGTTTCTATATATTTAATGGTACAAATATTCTACCATAAGAGATATAGCTCATAGTTCTAGATATTTGGAGAGTAATTTATGGCTTACTAATTACTAAATAATTAGTAACTATTACTAATTAGTAAACTATTACTAATTACTAATTTATTTACCATTACTGAGTGACATTATCTAGGTGAATTTAGAAACATGTATATACTATATTTGTTCAGCCTCAACATTTTAAATTTTTTAAAATGTCTGTGGTACATTGTGAGTGTCCAAGATAAATGATTATCCATATGAACTACATATGTTGGGGCACACATTAGGGGTAGAATACTAACAAATCAGCTATTCTTTGGAATGTATTCCATTCATTTTATGCAGCTATGGAAGAATAACTTCCACATTACAGAACCAATAATTCCAGAGCACTCAAAATTTGTCAAACCACAAGCAGCCACATTGGACTGAGTTCTGTATGCCACATTTAAGCTCTTTGAAGGGAGGGAATATATTCAAAGGAAACTGAGTGAAAGGCTAAAATGATCAAGTATAGAATTAGTGATGATTTTGGAAATGTTTAGCTTAGAGATCAGGGCATAGAGAAAGTGCCATAGATTTCTCTTTGAAAATCAGGACTGCCAGTTATCCAGTATCCAGTTCTTGCTATTATTACTCATCTTCTATTGAGTATGGAACCCTCATAAGAGCAATTATGAATAAGAAGGTGGTTGTCTTTTCAAGAAACAAACAGAATACCGGTTATATATTAAGGTCATAAAAATTAAAGCAAAACTATAGCTCTGAAGCGATAAAGTTCATGTGAAGACTTATTTAAATATATTTTAGATGGTTTCATCTTTCATAACTAGAGATAATTAGATGAATGAGTAGGATAGATATTTTGAAAACAGTATAATGAAAATTTCTTAATGGTATGTAGTCAGTTTTACAAAGATTTTTACATGAAGCCTTGTATTAACCAAAATCACCACAAGACTGTCAGTTGATGCTACTATTATTTTCATATATGAGAGATTCTGGCACAGAAAGCTTAAGCAACTTTTCAAATACCACACAACTAGCAAGTAGCAAAACAAAATGCATTTTTTATATAGTTTGGCTTCAGTTAGTATGTTGTTAGCCACTAAGTTGCATTGACTCTCAGAGTCTGTTGCTTCACGTTATTTGGAAATTTTCTCAGTCTCCATGGTTATCTGTCAAAATGATACTATTCATATTGAGAGAATGGTCTGTATTCCTTGAGAACTTAGTATTTGATTCTTGTGAGTTTGTGAGGTTGTTGACATAAGTTTATGAAAAATCAATGGTCATTCATTCATAAAGTTAGAGGGTGTGATATTCAATTTTATTTCTGATTAGGATAATCTTTGTATGCCTTTACTGGTGGCCAACTAGCATTTCTGTTATTGTTCTTTATAACTAGTTATTTTATCTTCGACATGCCAAGTTGGCACAATATATTTTTTCAGTAAAATTATTATATGTATCATTATATTCTACTCAGTTTGAATCTACTCTTAAAATATTTTACTGAGCCAGACCCCGTGCGTGCTGCACCCAAATGCCCCGGACCCACATGCAGGCCCAGACTCAGTAAGAGAGCCAACACCCAGGGCACTACCTGTGTGCACCCGGCACTCACACACAGGCCCAAACACAGGTAAGTGAGCAACCACCCCCAGGCATCCCCTGTGCGCGATCCACCTGCTGCACCAAACACAGCAGACACAGGAGAGGGAGCGATTGCCCCCTAGGCACACCCTGCCTGGCTCCCAAGCCACCAGGCTACGCTGGGACAGGCTGGTATTTGTGGAATGTAGGGGAACGTAGGATCGCTCCCTGACCTTTGGGTGGGCTACAGTAGCCTGCCCCCCAACCCCGCCTGGCCCAGGAGTGGACCTCTAACTCCCAGGGCAGAGGGAGCTGCCCGGTGAGTCTGATTGAGGGAATTTCTTCAACTGAGACCCTGAGGGGGCGGAGCTCTGCTGACTCTCAGACTGGGGAGAGAGGGCAGGGACATAGGATCAACAGCTCCTTCCACTATTGTGGCCAGGAGCGGAGCAGCATCTGCTGGCAGGAAAAGACCTCCCTGCCGCAAATCTTTTGCCAATCTCAAGAAGGTCAGGGTGTGTGATGAAAAGGATCCTGGGAACCCACACTCCACAAGAAAACCTCAAAAGACAATGGGGAAACCTATACTTCCATCATAAGTATTTGACCTGTATTACACTACTTCTTTACCTGCTTTTCCCCAAATGTCTATTGCATCACTGTCTTCCTTTAATTACTTTGTTATTTCATTTTTTGAATCTTTTTTCTTTTTATATATGTATATGTGAGCACTATATTTTTATTTCTATTTTTATCTGTTTTGGGTGTGTGATTTGTTTCTGTTTTCTTCTCTTTCCACCCCCAAATGCACCAGCAATATAATGTAGCACCATTTCTCCCTGCAAGGCACACTAAAAATGTCAAATCTTACGTGTGAAAAAGAGCTCTTATCTACTAGGAATAAGAACTCATACTTGTTTACAATACGGGGTCATCTCCCTCCTTGAAAATATGTCACATGGACCCAACTTAGACCGCAGGTGATTAGACATCAACCATCCAGCCTTGAACCCTGGATCCCAGACACAGAAACTACACATTTCTTCAGAACAGCTACAGGAAACAAATCCAATTCGGAACATCCTTAATTCTGCTTGGACACCAACAAGTGTCAGCTCTAATATGATATCCTGATGAGGAAAATGGGAACACTTGACCTAAGAGCAGGTTATCCTACCTCACCAGCTAACAATGAGACAAAATCAGAAGACTTGTCATCCTTTGGTCTGTCCAAAAGTCAAGATCGTGATTTACAGATGACTGACTGATAGAGCTATGACTGGACTGTATTTATCCTGGGACCAATAAAAAATCCCTAGTCTAGGGTTTGAGCTACGACCTGCACGACAACCATGATCTCCAGGTCCAAAGGTCTGGCTGAGACAACTGCAACCATATAGGTCTTCTGGAAACATAATGAAAGACGCTATCCTAGGCTCCATCCTAGGATCAGTGCAAAGACCAAGACCACCAACTACAGAAGACAGATAAAAATGACACTGAGTGAACAGAGCTTCTAGAACCACAAAGAAAAACTTCATCATAAGTTCCATTCCTTGACCTGTGCAGATACTGAGATCTCTAGATACAGAGGTTCGATTTTATCGCCCAGGATGGAGCAGAAATCTTGCAAACACCACGAAAGCACCAAAAGGAGAGTAAATGAACCTGAAAGGAGTCTATAGTTAATCCCATGACAATAAACTCAAAGGGTGGAGAAAGCCTGTATCTCTTAGGCAAAGGGAATTCCTTTGCAAATGACCCCAATATTTACTGTGCCTGTGCAGGAGGGAAAATAAAGGCAAAAAGCACAAAAAATTCTTTTATTTATTTATCTAGTCTTGGTGTGGTTATTGAAGTTGTTGTCTCCATTTATATTTATTTAATTTTTCTTCTTTTCTTTCATTATGTGCTTTGCCATGTTTTTTTTATCTCAAGACCATAGCTTTTATATGGTGCTTATCTTTATTGTTGGAGTGCTCACTGGATATTTTATTTGACACTTTTTGTACTGTTGAGATGTTTCACTTTCTTTTCCCCCTTCGTTTCTCAAACCTATGATGAGAGTCTCTAGAAGGACTTGGCCCATTTTAGCATATTTGATTTTTACCCCAGTTTATTAGTTTTCTCTTCTTCAAATAAAACCACATAATTTGAACTATCGAGTCCCACCTCCCAGTTAGAGGGGGAAATAAGGGAGGTACCAAGACCAAACAGATGTAAGACCACTAAGTATTAAGCTAGGCACAGAGGGGACCACTTATTCTAGCAGCCCCGGGGGTGAGGGAGGAGGATATAGGAGGTAGGACGGGAGCGGAGGTGGAGGGAGGACAATTCAATGATGGGAATACCCCTGATTTTATGTTAATATGTACCTAAATATTACTGAGAATGATATGCAAGCCACTATGATCAAATAAAAATTATATTAAAATATTTTATTGAAACCATAGTTATTTACAAATTCCTTTATAGTTGAATTTCAGACATACAATGAATTGGGGTCAATCCAACCACCAGAGTCAACTTTCCTCCACCAATGTTCTCAGAGTGCAGTCTATGCTATCATCCTTGGCCCACTGGTCTGCCAGTATAAGAGGCCTATTTTAAATTTAGTTTGTTATAGTTCGGCTCTCTTGATTCCATTGTTTTTTTCACTGTGGCATGCATATTTAGTTTTGTCCTTTTTATATATTTTTATATTTTTCACCAATATACCTGAGACCACTTGGCCTTGGACCCCATAATTTCTTTTATCCCCTTTATAATTTTATAGAAAATGCAGAAATATGATGTAAAAGTAATTTCTATCAGAAAATTCTATAAAAAAGGTTGGAACACTTAATTAAAATATAAAAAGGGGATGTCAATATTTTGCATTGGCACAGCAAAAGTTGGGGAAAAAAGAAAGAACAAAATACTTGGTCATAAACCATGTGCAGGCTCTAGGTATACTAAGTTTTCTGACCCTCAAATCATTCTTTGTAGTCCCAGGAAAACTTCTCCTTAATGAATCATGGTTGTAGCAGTCTGGTTTCGGTAATTAGAGAGCTTGGTTTTGCACTAATCTTAAGTCAAAAACAGGGTGTTACTAATTGGAGTGTCTTATATGTCTTCCACATATAAGTGTTGGGTGACGAGGCATGGCAGCCCACCCTGAAAATATTATTGCTGTTTCCAAATAATCACTGTCTTATATGAACTCACCCAGGAGCAAGTCAGTACTAAGCAGCATTATGTCTATCCTTTTTAGAAGTTTTTCAGATGGCGCAGAGAACCGTGCTTGCTCCAAAGATGGGATTCAAGGTTCTGGATTAAGCAGCCAATATCTGATAGACTGAAGCTTAAGTCAAGTCACGATGACAGATATTCAGGGTAAAACGTCCCCTGCAGTAAAAAAATAGGCTAAATAAAAACTTCTTTCTATATCTAAAATTTCCCCACTTTAATGTGCTTATGCAAAAAGGATCAATGCCACAGGATACTAATCATGCACATGGGCTTAAAAATAGCTAGCTGAAAACAGTAACAAGCTATAGAATAACTATGACCTTGTTCTAACTTCAGCTCAAAATCCAAGAGAATC
>PVKC010047321.1:0-11105 GCA_004027635.1 Crocidura indochinensis | reverse complement strand
CTTTATCTTTTTCTGTCTGACCTTTGGTTTTTAGAGATCATTCAGTATTCTTTCAGAGCTGGTTTTGGTATATCAAGTATCTTTAGCCATTGTCTGAACATACTTTTATCACTCTCAAACCTTGAGTGAAAACCTTGCAAGATCAATGAATTTCTTTATAGTACTTTGACTATTTCATTTAATTCTTTTACCTATGCAGGGGTCATCAAACTTTTTAAACGGGCCCAGTTCACTGTCCCGCAAACCATTGGAGGGCCAGACTATAGTAAAAACAAAAATTATGAACAAATTCCTATGCACACTGCATACATCTTATTTTGATATGAAGAAACAAAATGGGAACAAATACAATATGTGGCCCGCGGGCCGTAGTTTGAGGACCACTGCATAGAGTATCATTTGTAAACTCTGATATCATTTTTATATTTCTGCTGTATTTGATGCAGTTCATCTCTCTTGCCACTATCAGTCTATTTATTATTCCACTTTTGATTACAACCTGTCTTGGCGTTGTTATGTTTATTTTTTTCAAAGTCTTTGGGTCTTCTGAATCTTGCACAAGCCTAGCTTTTCAGACTATCAGCTATCAGCTCTCCCACCAGCTATTTTTCCCGTTTCTTCCCTCTCATTCTGGATTTTGTATTATTAGAAGGTGCTTCTCCTGCTATTATCCACTAAGAATTGAAATTTTCTTCATTCTAAAAATATGTTTCTATTTGGCTCTTCTTTGTTGATGATGTGATATACTTTTTCTTTGAGATCACTGATTTGATTTTTGGCTTCTGCCATTCTGCTCTTAGATCTGCTACTACTTTCTTTAACTCGTTCATTCCAAAAAATTTAAAAAATAAAACTTAAAAAATTTTAAATCAAATGATTTTTTAATCTATTTTTCTCGCATATACCCATTCCCCATATAAAATACAGACCATGCTAGGGCATGAATTGATGTGGACACAGGATGGTTTACTGTGCTCCTCAATCTTTTTTTTTTTGTTGTTTTTTGTTTTTTGTTTTTGGGCCACACCTGGTGATGTTCAGGGGTTACTCATGGCTATTCGTGCAGAAGTCGGTCCTGGCAGGCACAGGGGACCATATGGGGAACTGGGGATCGAACTGAGGTCCGTCCTAGGTTAGCGCAGGCACCTGATCTCCAGCGCCACCGCCCAGCCCCTTACTGTGCCCTCAATCTATACCATCAGTAAAAAGTGAAAAGAATACAGCCTGTAGTAGTAAGCACCAAGAGATAAAATTCTTTTCTTTCTTTCTTTCTTTCTTTCTTTCTTTCTTTTCTTTCTTTCTTTCTTTCTTTCTTTCTTTCTTTCTTTCTTTCTTTCTTTCTTTCTTTCTTTCTCTTTTCCTTCCTTTTTTCCTTCCTTCTTTCTCTTTTCCTTTCTTTTCCTTCCTTCCTTCTTTCTCTTTTCCTTTCTTTTCCTTCCTTCCTTTCTTTCTCTTTTCTTTCCTTCCTTCTTACCTCACCTCCTTACCTCCTTCCTTCCTTTTTCCTCTCCTCTCCTCCCCTCTCCTCTCTTTTTCTCCTTCAAAAGTCTTCTAAATTGTTTCACTTTTCCAATGACCTTCTCAGTTCCCTGAATATCAACAGAATGGTTCTGAAGTCATCTTCAAGTGTTGAAATGTCTGAAGTTCTTGAAAAATTACTACTTACTCTATGCTCAGAAATTGCTCCTGGAAGACTTGGAACTATATGGGATGCCAGGGATCAAACCTGGGTTGGTAAAGGGTCAGCCACATATAAGGCAAACACCCTACCCACTGTTCTATCACTCTGACCCCTCCAATTATATAGCTTAAAAGAATAATATTTTTAAAAATTGGGGTTAGAGAGATAATGAAGCTGTAGGGTGTTTGCCTTAGATGCTGAAGAACAGTGGTTCGAATCCCGGGATCCCCTATGGTCCCCCAAGTCTGCCAGGAGTGATTTCTGAGCGTAGAGCCAGGATTACCCCCTGAGCACTGTCGGGTATGACCCAAAAACCAAAAAAAAATTTTTTTTAATTGAGACATGGTACTTTCATTTCTATACATATTGATAGACACATTCTATTGACTTGTATCCCTAAAAACACCCTTGTCTTACAAGCAGAAAAATAGGAGAGCCTTGATAATGTATATTCAGAAAAACACTATCTGAATCTCCAACCAGCCCAAATGCTTGAATGAGAACTCCGTGTGGAGACTAGTGGAATACTAGTGAAATTCAGAATCCCAGGCCCAGAGCATTATGTTTTCTCTGGACCCCTTGAAGGAGGTGCTCCACAGCTGGAATGAAGGTCACGCAGAGAATATCAAAGGAAAATTTGCAACTTCATGTTCCTCTATTTGGCAACCACACTAGGAACAGAGTTTGGGGAGTTTGAGGACAGTTTGGGAGAAGTAGAGAACAGTAGAGAAAAAGGTACATGGGGAAAGGAGTTCCTTCCTACCTGGAATGTGGGTTTCTAAACCACGGCACACTTGCTTCCATTTCTCCGAGATGAAGAAGACTTTCTTCATGGCATGTGATTCTATTTGAAGGACTTGACGCAGACATCCTTTGAAGGTTATTAGGAGATGTGGGAACCCGGACCTTAATGGATCTGAAACTTGAAGATAATATAAGAATTGACCAAGAGAATTAGAAGGCTGAGGAAGAGCAAAGTCAGTTTACTGAGAGTTCACTGGTCTGACTGATGAAGCAGAAGCCATTAGCAGAGAAAGACAGAGCCACTGGCATTCACAGGGGACACCATTTCATCTGGGGGTACTTTCAGTGGGAAACTTCTGATTTTTGTAGAGTAGTCCTGAGGGGAAGCAGGAAACATATACCCAATTTGGAGGAAAGTGTAAAGTTTATGTAAACTATTCTAAGCAAGTCATTAAAAGAGAAAAATACATATATAATGTTTTGGGTCAATAATGAAAGGTCTTAAGTCAGTCATACAAAGATAACAAAATGTACATGATGTAATTTAAGCCTATTGGGAAGAGGGCAACGTGGCGAATTCTAAGACTTTAAAAGACAAAGGCATAAAATATGTCTTGCTGGCCCAAACTGGTAAAGCAGAGGTGCCTAGATCAGTTCTGGAACTGGAAGGCAGATGGAACAATAAGGAGCCTCTAGTCTCCAAAACACAGCTGATGACTTTAATAAGAAGGGTATGAGCCTGCTAGGTCTTTGAAATGGGAACTCTGTGAGACATTATAGCCTCCAAATCTTTACAAAAAGTCCCCATCTCCTGACTGGAGGCCAAAATTAGAGCTGCCCAAACCTAAGTTGTATATGATATATTTCATAAATTGTCAAGATAGCCTAAAACCCACATGTTGCTTAGTTTGGATATGTTCAGAATAAGATTAAAGGGAAGAACTCAGAGATTGTCAGACAGCAAGCAAACAACAAAGATTTAACCTCAAAGAGACACTTCCTTTGAGGCTATAAAGGAAGATAAAACACCCAGGAGAAATTATCCTGAGAAAGAAGTTATCCCACAAGACTGATAGCCCTCAAGAGCATAAGAATAGGAAGGCAGGGGCCAGAGAGATAGCACAGGAATGTTTGCCTTGCTATCAGCTGACCCAGGACCTAAGGTGGTTAGTTTGAATCCCCGTGTCCCATATGGTCCCCTGTGCCTGCCAGGAGTTATTTCTGAGCAGATAGACAGGAGTAACTCCTGAGCGCTGCTGGGTGTGGCCCAAAAACAAACAAACAAACAAACAAAAATAACAAAGAATAGGAAGGTAATGTCATAAACTAGATTGTCAAAATGCTCACCAGGATGTCTTGTTTTGGGTCAATAATGACCTTTTCCTTTCCTGTATCACCCCACCACCACCTTGCATCAATAAGGTAGGAATGTGACCTTGTCTCACCCAGCCATTGTGTTACAAAAGTATATAAATGCTTGGGGCTCTGATTGTTTCTTTGGCCTGGGGGCCCTCAGTGCTGAGCTCTAATAAAACTCTTTTCCTTAACTATCTATGTCTGGTGTCTCTGCTGGCCTCATTTTTTGCAGGGAATTACTAGACTTTTTCATACTTGGGTTATACATATACAAAAGTGTATATACATGATTCTCTCTCACTCTCTCCTCTAACCCCCTCCCCTCCATTTCTCAAATAGGCTTTATCTTATTATTTGTCTCCTTTTAAATTTATTTATTTATTTATTTATTTTTTGATTTTTGGGCCACATCCGGAGACGCTCAGGGGTTACTCCTGGCTATTCGCTCAGAAGTCGCTCCTGGCAAGCACTTGGGACCATATGGGGAACCGGGGGATCAAACCGAAGTCCGTCCTAGGTTACCGCAGGCACCTTATCTCCAGTGCCACTGCCCAGGGCCCCCCCCCCTTTTTTTTCTTTCCCACTTCAAATAAGTTCTCTGATAAATGTTACATAAGACAATTGATACCTTAAGTCAGTACTGCACAGTTGTTCATAGCAGATATTCATCAGTCGTAACCTTCCCCAGGCAGTTCCCCCAGTGACAGAGGAGGGTAGAGATTAAAGTGATCAGCTTGGGGCTGGAGAGATAGCATGGAGGTAAGGTGTTTGCCTTGCATGCAGAAAAGGTGGTTCGAATCCTGGCATCCCATATGATCCCTTGAGTTTGCCAGGAGCAATTTCTGAGCAGAGAGCCAGGAGTGACTGTTGGGGTCTGGGGATCAGTCCCCCTCTCTCGAGTGGCGTCTCGAGCGTTTCAAAGAGAGTCAGAAGCCAAATTTGCAAAGGGTTATTTATTTTCTGGTGCCAGAGTGATGCCAGGGTCAGTGCCCAGAGATGAACCCCAGAGCAAAGACCCTGAAACACAAAACTCACACTTTTTTATACAGCAAAGGTAGTTTTTACCCCTGCCACAGACAAAGCCCGGTACTTAGAATAACATTTTAACTCAGGCCTCCTAACTCAGTTAGGAGAACATTTGTCACAACAAAGAAACAACCACAAAAGTTAACAGTGGGGGGTGGTTACATTTTTTATTATGCAGGGTAAACATTACACCTAGGGTTGCATTCCTACCCTAAAGAATGGGTGGGGGGTAGCTAGCTTACTTTAATCTTTTAGAAGTAAGTTCCTAAGATAGGCCATGTGCGAATTGAGGCCTTTTGTTGTAACTCTGGCTTTGTTTCACACAAAAGAAGAGTTTCTTTTGGGAAAAACTCCAAACTTTTCCTCTTCATGACCACTGAGCACCGCCAGGTGTGACCCAAAAATCCAAAAAACAAACAATCCCCAAAGTGGTCAGCTCACTTCTTAAGACTGCATTCTTTCTTCACCACTTCAAATAGCAGGGAGCGGTGCTTCTTTTGGGGGGAGTCACAACTCCCACGTGGAAACCTGTGGGAATAAGTCTACTTGATCATGATGTATAATATATATTGGTTTGGGGGCCAACCCAGCAGTGTTCAGGGTTACTCCTGGTGGGCTTGGGGGAGCATATGGGATACCAAGGATTGAACTCAAGTTGGCCACATGCAAGGCAAATGCCATACCCTCTGAACTATTGCTCAGGTCCCTGTATATAATGTTTTGTGTGTGTGTGTGTGTGTGTGTTTTGGGTCACACCCGGCAGTGCTCAGGGGTTACTCCTGGCTCCATGCTCAGAAACTGCTCCTGGCAGACACAGGGGACCATATGGGGCACTGGGATTTGAACCAATGACCTTTTGCAAGAAAGGCAAAGCCTTACCTCCATGCTATCTCCCAGGCCCCTAACTGGGTTTCTTTTTTTTTTGGTTTTTGGGCCACACCCAGTGACACTCAGGGGTTACTCCTGGCTATGAGCTCAGAAGTCGCCCCTGGCCTGGGGGACTATATGGGGCAGGCACCTTACCTCCAGCACCACCCCCGGCCCCTAGGTCCCTGTATATAATGTTTGATAAAGTATTTTTACTTAAGTTTGTACAAAATAAGCTTCATTTTAGTGAATCTGAAGCCAGATTTAATTTCTTCACTAATGTTTTTATATTGATGTTTCCATCTTATCATGGGTTTAAAACTTCATTAAGCTTCAATATAGCTTCATTAGCGAGCCTTCATTGATACAGATGTTGAGGCTACTCCAAATAATAGGCATCAGAGGAGAATATCTTCCCATGTTCCATTGTACAGTATATTTAGAATAAGCTGCAATAGTTTCATTTTCATATACAATTGTCCTATTCCACTCAAGTGGTTTTATGTTTACACAGGTAAAACTGAAAGGACTCCAATCAATTATACTGCTGTGGAGGTTTTTAGTATGACTCTACCTACTCTGCCTATGCATTGTTTCCAATAATATCCAAAATTGAGAGCCATCGAAAGATTTTATTTTCCAAGTCAGCATTTCTGCCTGGGAGATATTCTCAATTGACCCAGACTTTTTTTTTTTTTTTTGGGTCACACCCAGCAGTGCTCAGGGGTTACTCCTGGCTCCATGCTCAGAAATCGCTCCTGGCAAGCACGGGGGATCATATGGGGCACCGGGATTCGAACCGATGACCTTTTGCATGAAAGGCAAATGCCTTACCTCCATGCTATATCATGCACAGATTGATAAGCAATTGTAAGGTTAAATTTGCCCTATGTAAATCTGCCCTTCAAGCCTGGCTTGAAGCCAGGCTGATTTGCTAGTTTAAGGCAATGATCTCTCCCTTGCCTAAACAAATGGGAAACAGAAAAAGTCAAGTGTCATATTTTCCAAGATACATTCCCTTTCCCAGATGATTTATCTGGGCATTGGTGATCCTAGGGTCTGGGTAGTCATTGAAAAAAATGCCAAAGAAGAGGTGTTCTCCCATTCCACAACCTGTGTTAGCTCACTATGTAACTTACCAACACATTCTGACAATAATAGCTAGAAACATAGTGGTTGGTGTTTTACCTGGATAATATGTTTTTCCACCTCCTTGGTAAACTTCTTTGCTAGTGCCCAGCGGATAGAGATGCTAAATGTGTCTTTTTCATTACCATTTTGGATCTTTAGAGGACTGAATTAGGCAAGTTTTCTTGTGAAAATACCAACTCTCTCCTTCAAACTTTTACCCATCTTTTTTCCATTCTCCTTTTTCTTCATTCCTAAATCCATATAGACTGATTCATCTGAACATATATCACTAGCCTTCTGCAAGTTTTTCAGCTGCATAAATCGTTTCTTATCCTTGAGGGGGAGACAGTTAAGGCATTGTGTATTTGTTATTTGTTGCCTGGGGGGAACTCCTGTTCATTCCCCTCCCTTTTTTCTATAATTGAGCTTTTAAAGAGTCTTGTTTCTTGGTACAATAGTTTGACCCTGTTTATTGATTTGGCTTCTTTTTTTGTTTGTTTTTTTGGGGGCCACAACTGGTGCCGCTCAGGGGTTACTCCTGGCTATGCCCTCAGAAATCACTCCTGGCTTAGGGGGACCACCTGGGACGCTGGGGGATCTACCCACGGTCCGTCCTAGGTTAGCACTTGCAAGGCAGATGCCTTACCTTTTGCACCACCGGTCAGGCCCTGACCCTGTTTATTTATAAGGAATTATAAGTAGTGTGTTTGATTAATTCTTTGCTAAAACGAATGTTTTAAGTCACTGGAACACATATGTATGCCTTAATTTTTGGGGAATATTCATCACTACAAAGCAGGAATATAAAATTTTGATTACATGTCTGTTCCCCAGTTTTCAGTTCTTACTAAAAAATTTCAATACTATTAAAAGAAGGCACTTAAGCTGTCAAACTTTATATAAATTCAAAACTCTTTTGATGCCAGTGGGGTTCCCAAGTTGGGGGAGAGAAGCAGCAGCCTCAAGGAGAAGATCTGCTGCTTTCTTTCTCTTCACCTTCACTATGTTGGGAAATGACTGGAGAGGTTTAAGACTGTGGGCCTTGCTATTTGCAGTTGATGAGCAGTGAATTAGAACAACAACAACAACAACACAAGGGCCTAAGTAGTGGCACAACAGTAGGGTGTTTGCCTTTCACATGGCTGACCTAGGACAAGCCATAGGTTGATCCCCCGGAGTCCCATATTGTCCCCCAAGCCAGGAGCAATTTCTGAGTGCATAGCCAGGAGTAAATCATGAGCGTCACCAGGTGTGGCCCAAAAACAAAAACAAACAAAAAACAGCAAATAAATAATCAAAAATAACCAAATCCCCAGAGTACCAAACTATAGCATATAGTATATAATATATATGTATGTATATAGTACATACATACTATATATGTACGTATATAGTATATAGCTGTGATGGTGAACCTATGGCATGCCTGTCAGCTGTGTCTCGCGAAGGCCTTGCAGCTGGCATGCTGGGAAGGTCAGCAATTAAGATATGTGGTGAGGTGGGATGCGAGTGTGCTGGTGTCTGCTTTGCGACTCACCTGGTAACAGGCCCAGACTCCATTGGGAGGACGTGCTGTCACTTTGAGGAAATCCTTTCATTTTGTGTGGCAGTTTGGGCACTTGGGCTCAAAAAGGTTAGCCATCACTGGCATATAGTATAGTGGGAAGGACTTTGCTTTGCATGCAGCCAACTTGGGTTTGATCCTGAGTACTACCCGGGTATGGTCCTGAGTACCACCAGGAGTAACTCTTGAGAACAGAGCCCAGAGTATCCTCTGAGTACCACCGGGTGTGGCCCCAAAACTAAAAAACAACAAATGAAAACAAAAATGTTTCTTTGGAAATTTTGAATAAGGGAGAGAGCGGACAAGAGAGGAGCATCTCAAGAGACAACATAGCTTCTACAAAGGCAGGAAACCCAGCCCACACCCCAGCATTAAAGTATGAAGGCTCGAAAGTACACCTCTCAGAAGGGAGATGTTTGGGCACCAGGTACCCAAGCGGCACTTATGCTCACCTCCTTTGTTCTAAGTCAGCTTTTATAGGGTCTCCCCAATATGCCCCATGCGAGGTTTTCTACCTAGACAAGAGTCAGCCCCATTGTTAGAGTGATAAGGGGTAGAACTGGGGTAGTTGCTCTCAGTGTCAAGAAAAGTACTAGAGTTCAGAAGTTTTCCTGTCAGACCAACCCTACTGAAGAGGAGTGGTACAAGGACACCTCCAGCTCAGCTCACTCAGTTGACCTGATCTTTTCATCTTCACAATGGCCAAACCCGGGTAACCCTGATGTGACAGGAATCTGAGGCCTCCTCCTCCCTGAGTACCAGCTTTGAGGAACTTGTCCAGAGGACAACTAGAAGCTGGACTTCACACTGATGACTAAATGCTCAAGGATAAAATTAGTGCCAGCTAAGGCCAAGCATGATGAGATGTTGACAGAGAATAAACCAACCGACTCATGTGAACCCACCAAAGACTTAAACTTTCTTTTAAAGAAAAGCTAGAGAATACTCCTCATCTAAAAGCAAAAAACAAGTATTAAGTCTCTTTCTCTAAAACGGCTCTTAATAATAATAGCTGTAGGGCCAGAGCAATGGTGTAAAGCGTCTGCCTTGCCTGAGCTAGTGGTTCGATCTCCCAGAATACCATATGGTCCCCCAAGCAAGGAGTGATTTCTGAGCGCATAACATCACCTGAGCATCACCATAATACTAATCAGACTTGTATGTAGCCCACAGAGTCAGGGCCTAACACCTTTCTACAGAGGGCCCACCAATATACAAGAGATCAATGTGCATGCTGGGTATGTGGAATTATGCCCTTATCTAGTACCATTTCAAGGAACATAGTGCTCAGGAGCCCAAAAATCTTTCTAAGGAATTCTTTCTTTAAATATTCTTTTACCAGAATCAGTGGAAATGAATGAACTTAGTTTCCATGTTTACAATGTTGATTTGATTTGTCTTTGGAATGTTCCTTTGACTTGTTGCTTGAACTTCTTTTCCCAGACAAATGTTTTCCAGAACAACAAACCAATTTGCACTTATGAGGACAGAGGAAAGGCATTTGACTCTTCCAGTGCTAATCATGTTCCTCTATCTTATCAGACTTTCAAGCTGAAAATTTCTAAAACTCAGGCAATGAATTGCCTGATTCCTTTTTAAACTAAGGGAGCATGATGTTTTACCCTTAGGCAGGCAGGATCTACAGTCAGCAGGAAGATACAGGAGACTGAAGTTTGCCCACTTTGGCCAAGTTTTCCATTAGAAGATTTTAAGGTGGTGGGGCCAGAGTGGTGGCACAAGCAGTAGGGCATTTGCCTTGCATGTGCTAACCTAGGATGAACCATGGATTGTTAACCTATAATCCCATATGATCTCCCAAGCCAGGAGTGATTTCTGAGCACATAGCCAGGAGTAACCCCTGAGTGTCACCAGATGTTGTCCAAAAACAAAAACAAAAACAAAAACAAAAATAAAAGGATTTTTTAGGTGGGATATAAGGGGGTCGGGCAGGTAGAAAAGCACCCTCCTCCGTGGCAATGAATTCGTGGGATGTAATAAAAGCGGTATTAAAAAGAGTCAAAAGATGGAATCTGAAGAAATGAACAGCCCCTTTTAAAGTAAAACCCTTCAGGTGGCACCTCAGCAGGCCCAAGAAGACTGGATTCCCTACTAAGAGAAACTCCTGTAGGAACAAAAGCTGGAAAGGAATATCAAGGAAGACCATGAACTGCCCCAGCCCTACCCCTGGCAACTACTATAACTATTTGCCTGGGTACTGTTGCCTAGGTAGAAAGCCACAGTGGGGCAGGTTGAGGAAACACTATAAAAGCTAATTTAGAACAAAGGAGGTGAGCACATGTGCTGCCTGGGCACCTGGTGTCCAAGTATTTCCCTTCTTGAGAGGTGTACTTCCATGCTTTCATATATTCATGCAGGGATGGGTACTGGGGTGCTCTGCCTTTGGAAAAGCCGGTACTCTCCTGAGCACATCACTCTCATATCCTCTCCTTCCTCCTCCTCAGAATGAAACTTGATTTCACATCACTGCTCATCTCCTCCTGAAATTCTTTTCTCAG
The DNA here is from genome assembly GCA_004027635.1 of Crocidura indochinensis. Lineage (NCBI taxonomy): Eukaryota > Metazoa > Chordata > Mammalia > Eulipotyphla > Soricidae > Crocidura > Crocidura indochinensis. The sequence goes on along the minus strand of PVKC010047321.1, from coordinate 220 downwards.
AGAAAAGTGACAGACTTGAAAGGCTCAAGTAAGGTCTAGGACAAACTTTGCTTTCCTTGCCAGAGCAGGGCTCACAGTCCTAGATCTCCCCAATACTTTCTAGGGTGGCCAGATGTAGAAACAAAGTGGCCTATTCTCTTCTCCAGGCTGCCCACTCTCTTTCCCACTTCAAATAAGTTCTCTGGGACCCCACACTTTAACCGGCATCCTTTTTTTTTTT
>PVKC010047320.1:0-11186 GCA_004027635.1 Crocidura indochinensis | reverse complement strand
CCTCCTCCATCTTTCCCTAGGCTACATCATCTTCTTTTCATCTGATTCCCCACCTTGACTTCTTAAATCAGGGATCCTCAAGCATTTTAAAAAGAGGACCAGTTCACTGTCCCTCAGACCTTTGGAGGGCTGAACTATAGCTTTAAAAAATACAATGAACAAGAGTGACCTGCAGGACCACTATTTGGATTTGAGGATCTCTGCCTGAGACTGAGAGGAAGAGTCAAGAGATTGAGAGAAGGAGGGGAGTCAGAGAGTGCGGCACACATCCCACACATGCGCACTGGGGGCCAGGGAGGAGTTGCTAAGCTGGACAGTCAATGATGATAAAAAAAAAACCTTTAGGCAGATAAATATCCTCAAAGAAATTCATGTGGCGTTCACCACCGTTTGAGGTCTCCGGTCTTAAAACATCTTTACTGAAGTCACATGGTTCCACAATACTAAATTATATCCTTTTCTACAAGGGTTTTTTTCTGTGAGAGATTACCATCCTATTTGTCTCTCCAAGTTCAAACCATGTGTTTATGACTATCAGGAAGTATCCAACATCTGCTCCCAATAGCATTTCCTTTGTGCTTTTCCTTTGTGTCTTTGTGCCTCCTGAAATTTTCAAACACTCCATCTTCCCATGCGTGACTCTGTCCCAATTGTGTTCTTTGATGGGAAACTTCTCAAGTGGTTTTCTTATCTAGCTTTCCACCTACAGGACTAAAGCAAGGAAAAACATGTTTGACAAATCACTATTAAGGACATTGAGAAAGATGAGCTAAGGAAATTCCAAACCAAAATAATTTGGAGAAATTGTATGTGACGACCCAAAAGACTTTCTCTGCTTTTTCTACTTTGGAGAAGCCTGTGTTCTCCCATGAACCCCCCTTTCTCTCTCTCTCTGTCTCTCTCTCTGTCTCTCTTTCTCTCTCTCTTTCTTTCTCTTTTTCCCTTTTCTCTCTCTTCTTCTTTTTCTCTCTCTTTCCTCTCTTCATCACTCATATTTCTCTAAATGAATTTCTTTAAATAACATTATTTTACTTTACTAAAAAAATATCCGGATAAAGTAAACATACAAGAATAGATATGAGTCTGAGGGAGGAAAGGGCCTAGTATGTTTTCAGAACAGGAAATAGAAATTTTCTGGAAAGGGCCAAATAGTAAATATTTTAGGTTTTGTGGGCCAAATGATTTCTGTTCCAATAACTCAATGCTAAGTTGTTTGGGAAAGCAACCCCAGGTATTATGAAAATGAAGAGACATAGCTGTATTCCAATATAGCTTTATTAATGAGCGATGGACTCTGAATTTGAGGTAATTTTCAGGTGTCATGAAATACTGTCCTTTATAAATATTTTCCAGTCATTATAAACTTTAAGAACTATCATTAGCATCCAGGCAGTGGAGAAAATAAAGGGGTGGATTTGATTTTTTAGGCCAGAGTTTGCTGACCTCTAATTGAGAGCAATAATTAAAATGTTGCAATTACAGAACATTTACAACTAAGTTTTTATGTTGGTTGAAAGGACAATGATTGAGTAAATTATAACATAACCACTTAGGAAATTCTTTGCAGTCAATTATAAGAATATAAAGACTATGTGGAAACATGGAAAATGCTATGATAAATTATAAGTTGAATAAAGCAGAGTAAAAAATGATGCCTCTACCCTGATTATAACTATGCTGAATGAATCTTGAATAAACTCTGTGCAAATTATGTATGCACAGAGATTGAAAGGGAAAAATGAAAGCTGCTTGATTTGTATGAAGTTGGGACTCTGGGTAATTTGTTTTTGCTTCAATGTGAGTATCAAGCTTCTTTCCAATTCTCAGGTTTTGTGATGCCATTAGCCAAGGACATTTAGCTCAAATTAGTATGTGAGGCTAGGGGGCTCCCTTTGCAGACAAAGCAGGAGGAGAACTTAATTTATATTGGCCAGAGGTTAGGGAAATTTCACAGTGCTCTAGCTGCCATCACTGCATAACTGAATAGCTAACTACCCCATACTTTAGTGGCCTAAACAACTATTATGGTATTAGAGAGATAGTACAGTAAACAATGTACTTGCCTTGCATGCAGTTAACCTAGATTTGATCCCTAGTTCTGTATATGGTGCCTTAAATCCACAGGAGTAATCCCTGAGCACCTCCAGATATGCTCTATAAACAAAACAAAAATCAACAACCACTGGTGCTTCATGCAACATCAGATGAGTGATAGCATGTCTTTAACTGACAGGGAAGTACCTCAAGGGAACTGGGATACTTGCTGGTGATTCAGTTGGCCAGGGCATGGAGGATCCTTTCCCCAGAAGATCTTTTCACTTCCTATCTGGAATCTGGGTAGGCAGGGATGACTCAAAGATTGGTGTAGTGGTTTCATATGGGGCTGCCATAACATATCACAACGATGCAATTAAGAGAGAAACTTATATTGTCTCACCACCTTGGAGGTTAGAAGTTGTAGGTTAACAACCAGCATGATAGGCCCTTTACAAGAGCTTTGAAGGAGAGTGAATGCAGGGCTCTCTCCTTCAATCAACCTATAGAAACATCAAATTGATCCTTGCTGTTGCATTCATCTGGTCTCCCCTATCTTTGCAACCAAAATCATTTCTTTTATAAATCTCATTGGATTCAGATCCACCCTACTGACTTATCTTAATTGGATCATCTGCAAAGACTATCTTAAGACACAGTCACCTCTACTGGGAATTAGAAATTTATGTCTTTGCATAAAGGTCGCTAAGTTGTGGTATCTGAACTCCTCTGGGACTGTCAACCACAATGCTCCTTGTAGCCTGGTGATAACAGTTCAGGTGATAAACAGTTCTGTTAGTGTTCGAATTGACATATCTTGTTGACCAGGTTAAAGCCATTTGATCTTTTAGCCTTGAATTCAAACTTCACTGCCAGAAGTCATCACAAGCTTGCCAACATTCAAGAGGAGGGACACAGACATCCATCTGGATTGGAGAAGCATCAAATCAATTGCCCTTCCTTTGAAAAAAATCACAAGTCAGAATCTTTAACTCTAGATTTAAGGCTCAGGGGGACTTTCTGGATGGGTCTCAAGAGTCTGAGAAACCACAGAAGCTCCACTGTAAAATAAAAATATATGAGTTGGGAGAGGCTGACATGTCTAATGTAGCAGGGTAGGGGCAGAGAAATAATACCAAGCAATGAGAAAAAGATCAACCGGAGTCAGCCTGCTTTTTATTTCATAGCTTCTCTCTGCCATGTGCTGCCTAAAGCATCCACCAAAGCCAGGATTACTCCACTTTATTCTCCAGAACAATAGCCACCAGTGTGGCGGAAGATCCTGTAATCTAGGTGGGTTTTTTACATCTCAAAGGGATAGGCTAGGGTAAAAGGAAGTTGGAAGAAGGGTTCACATTACACTCCACAATGCTCTGTACGAACTCAGTGTTTTGTGTATGTTTATTTGTTTTCTGTTTTTCTGAGATTTGAGCCCAGTGCAGTCATTCTCTGCTAATAGCTTCTGTGACCTTGAAAATGACCAGGAAGACATGAAATACTGGGTCCATCTGCTGCTTCTGGACAGAGAAGGACACGGCTTCTCTTCCCTAACACAGAATGTTTTTTTTTCTTGGGTTGGCTTTAAAGCCAATCTTTGCTCTTCCTAGAGGCAGCTCCTGCCATCTGCCAAGTGACATTGTTCTGTGACATTGGCATCTTTGAATTGGTTTTGAAGCCACAGAGGAGGAAGACCCTAGTGATCTCAGGATGTCCAGGCTCTTCATTGTAAGGATGGATTGAAGATCAACTGGTCTCAGAACTTCCAATTCAGGCCTGTCTCTGAGGCCCTCTCCTCTCCTCTATACCTAAATCCCTTTTCTGCCTGAGATTAGGACCTAAGCCCCTAGACAATATCTGCTACTTAAAAATTGATAGTCATGCCAATTCTCCATATGTTAGGACTAAAATTTGGCCTTTTTTTCTACTCATCAGGCTGGTGTTAACTTATTTGCATGTCCAGCTCTAGAACCTAGAGGGGTGAGTAGAGGAATGGGGAGGTCCCTTAATCCACACATGTGTGACTTTGTAATAGCTGGAGTTCATCACACTTTCTATGCTCATCAGTCTTCCTGCAGGCCTACCCACCTTTAACTATTTCTTTCTTTAATCATTTATTTATTTATTTTAATATGTTTTTTAAAAATAATTTTTATTGGGGCCGGGCGGTGGCGCTGGAGATAAGGTGCCTGTGCTAACCTAGGATGGACCACGGTTTGATCCCCCGGTTCCCCATATGGTCCCCCGTGCCTGCCAGGAGCGACTTCTGAGCGAATAGCCAGGAGTAACCCCTGAGCGTCACCGGGTGTGATCCAAAAACCAAAAAAAAAAAAAAATTTTTTTTATTGAGGCCAATGTGAATTACAAGTCTTTCACAGTTATATTTAAGGTACATAGTGACAGTGAATTAAGGCAATTTCTACCACCAGTGTTAAACTCCTTCCACCTGTTTCTAGCATGCTTCCCCTGTCTACACCCTTAGTCCCCTGACTGTATAACTTGTTGTAGACTAGTGTCATTTCTAAGTGAGTCCCAGATTTCACTCCTTTCTTTCACAAACAGCTCCAGTAAGGACTATCACCTAGAGAGTGGGTATAGGCTGCCACAATCACAAACACTGTTGTGTATCTGCAATTGAATGAATCTTACACACAACTTCTCAAACCCTTGCCCGAAGCTGCTTAGTGGGGAGTAGGAGCTAGGTAAAGGTTTAGTTGTTTGTCTTGGTCTCTTCTAGGCTTAAACTTCACTCTCATCTTCATGATGGGGATGGTACCATCTGATTCAGTAGGAAAGACAGATAGAGCCCCAATATGTGCAAAACTACCTCGAGTTCTGTGGAGTGCTAACATTTGTTTCCTTTGTACCTGGTTGAGTGGCACATATGGGATCACAAGTTTTGATGGCAAAGATGAAAACTGTATTTGAAGAAAGCAGCATTGTTTTAAATCAGAAGTTCCAGGACTTATTTGGCCTACAGCTTTCTTCTAGGAAAGGTCATACAGTGCCCCCCCCTCCCCACAGAAATCAACTTTCTTTTGGCAGATGGACAGGAGCAATTCCAGTAGTACCTAAAATGCTACTTACTATCCTAAATCATTCCAGTGTCACCCCTCCCCAAGGGCAGTGTCACCCTCTGGGAAAACTATATAAGTAGTGGAATAGCCACGTGTCTTGGGGAAGTGAGGGCATAATTCCTGTCCTTGAACGGGAACTTGGTGTTTTTCAAATATTGTTCTTGTGAAGAGATGTTTTGATCAACTTCAAACTCTAAGTTTGCAAATGACATTAGTCACAAATGTATTAAACACAACAGTTTAGGCAATAATCATTTTGGATGTTACAAAACAAATTGGGAAATTTTCCATCTCTTGTGATCTGGAACAAGATAAAATGGTTCATTTGAGAATAGAAGTTTTCTTGGAAATGTGAACAAATCATCAATGAGGTCAAGAAATAGTGACTTTTTAGTGTGTCATTTTGTAAATAAAACAAACTAACAACCCCCCAAAACAAAACATATTTTCATATACTCAGTTTATTCAAGAACGTAAAACTGAGTAAGACCAACCTTTTATTCATGGGCTCATTTATTCTCTGAAAGTATTAAAGCATTGATTCCTTAGAAGAAAAAAAAATGATGTTGCTTCTAATTTGAGTAGTAAAAAAATCTTGCTCTTCATTTACTCAACATGTAAATTATGGGCTATTTGGTATACCAGTTGCTATTTAATCTGAGTATAGATACTGGAACCCTTTATAAATAAATACCAGGAGTTGCCCTTTTCTTGTGTTGCCTCTAAAGATCCATACTATCTTTTGAAACTCTGGTCACTATAATTTGGGGGTAGGGATAAGTGGCGTGATACCAAATAATAAACTGAAATTTGTCTCTGGGCTGTCAGTGGCTATCAATCCTGGTGAAGGTAAATTCCTAATCTTGGTTCTTAATCTACTTTATTTAGGAGACAATGGCAAGACAATCAGCTACCATGACATTCTCTCTTCTCAAATCTTTTTTAGAATTTGTTGGTCAATACATGCATGCATATGAAGGAAGGTAGCTGCTAATATACTGGAGAAAGTAGTGTGTTAACAATATACTGATAATAGAAAGCAGTATGTTAGCTGATCCCAAGAGACATTTTAGCCACATTTTTCAGAAAGTATCATTGATTCTAGGGTATCAGAGTTTCCAGGATATATTTGACCTAAAGGTCCCTTTTAAGATAGTCATTGGTGCCTTCTTCTAGAAATCAACCTTCTTTTGGCAGTTGGACAGGGACCATTCTCAGTTACCACCACACCCTGATTCTTTCCAAGTGTAACCCAGCAGACTTCATAGTAGAGGAAACTATTGTTGAATGAGCAACAGTGATGGTCACTAGCAGGTTTGGAGTCCTCCCAATGGGAAGTGAATGGACAGAAAGCTCTTGGGACTCTCACAATATGGGGGGAAGTTTCTGAAAACAGTGCTCAGTGTGTGTTCTTCCTGTTTTCAAGAACCACCACTACATCAGTAAGTTACAGCCCTGGCCTCATGTCCTTTGACTTATCCTTTCCTTTCTTTAGAAGAAAATGGAATCATTTGAGTGTGGGTCTAATTAGTTCATGGTGTTTGGTGTAGATTAAAAGGTAAGCCCTCTAGTGTATCAAGTCCTAATACTTGGGACTTTTCAGTGGCATCTTATTTGGGAAATGTGATTCCCAAATCACATTCTGTAAATTACATTTTCAGTTGTGAAATTTAATTGAAGCTTTCTGAGCAAAAGGGTGTGCATTAGTCTGCTTGAGTGCCATAACAAAATCCTACAGAGTGGCTTTAACCACAGAAGTGAAAGTTTTCACAGCCCTGAAGTAAACAAGTCCAAAGTCAAAGTGTTGGCAGGATGGTCTTCTTGTGAGGATTTAATCCTTAGATTGCTGATGGCTGTCATCTCCTTGTAGCTCACGTGGTTTTGCCTCTGTGTCTTAAATATAATTCTGAGATTTCTTTTCTTCTTTTTTTTTGTTTTGATCTCTTTTCTTCTTATAAGGACACAAGTGATATTGTATTAGGATTTTATTCTTAAGACAACATCTAATTTAAAGATCTTATTTTCAAATATGGTTACCTTGGCAATTAGGGCTTAAGAATTCTGGAGGTGAGGGGAGACATATTAGTTCCATATAGAATGCTTTTTTGAATTTTCTAAATAATCTTCAGGCTTCATGACAATTGTCCTTTGTATAATAATAAATGCAAGGGGGGACTCAGTTTGACATAGAGGAAAATAGAAAGAGAAAATCAGGGGGCCGGGCGGTGGCGCTGGAGGTAAGGTGCCTGCCTTGCCTGCGCTAACCTAGGACAGACCGTGGTTCGATCCCCTGGTTCCCCATATGGTCCCCTGTGCCTGCCAGGAGCGACTTCTGAGTGAATAGCCAGGAGTAACCCCTGAGCGTCACCGAGTGTGCCCCCCCCCAAAAAAAAGAAAGAGAAAATCATCAAGAGGTGGCAGAGATCTGAGGGTATATGGTAAAGGTATACTACAGGGCTTATGGATGCCAGGTGCTGAAAGAGGAAGTCATGGCATTTTCCTCTAGCATTTATGGACTTAGAGGGAATGGGGCTCTGAATTTAGACTTATAGATTTTGTTTTTTTTGCTTTTGGGGTGGGGGCACATTTGATGGTACACTCAGGGATCACTTCCAGAGGAGCTCAAAGGACCATATGTGGTGTCAAGGATCGAACCTGACTTGTCTGTGTACAAAGATGGCACTCAACCTACTGTATTATCTCTCTGATCTCCAGAATTTGAAGAAAATGAATTTCTTTTATTTAAGAAGCCCCAGGAATTCAATAAGTAGAAACAACTCAGAATTTTCACCTTTGTTCTTCTCTCTGAGCCAGTCTAAAGTGAAGCCAACAATTCTGGCTAAAATTTCTGCACAGCAGACTAGACTTTTCTCTCCTGCTAGCTGCCTTGCAGTGTAGACAGGAAGGCATTCAGTAATTTACTATCTCCAGAGTGTCCATCCTGGAGTTCCATCTGAGGATCTAGGCATCTCTCAACTAATTCTGAATTTAGAACTGACAAGAAGGGACTTACTTACTAGTCCTCTTAAGATACCCAACATCACCTGTGGGAAATGGGTCTCTGGGCTAGTTGAGAGAGTCCCCATTCAGAGTTGGAACAGGCAGGAATTGAGATTAATAAAGGGGGTTCTTCAAAAATAAACAGGTGTGGATATGGGAAGAAAGGGACTTGGATTCATTGCTAGTGGGAATGTAGACTGGCCCAGTCTTTTAAGAAAACAATATTGATGGGTGTCTGTGCATAGCACTAGAGGTAAGGTGTCTGCCTTGCCAGTGCTAGTCTAGGATGAACCGTGGTTTAATCCCCCGGTGTCCCATATGATCCCCCAAGTCAGGAATGACTTCTGTTCGCATAGCCCCTGAGTGTCACTGGGTGTGGCCCAAAAATCCAAAAAAAAAAAATATGGACAATCCTCAAAAAACTGAAAATTGATAATGACCCAGAAATACAATTCCTAGGAATAGGAAGCCCAAAACGCACATTGCAGAAAAACCTTCTAAACTCCTATGTTCACTGCAGCATTATTCACAATAACCTGAATTTGAAAACAAACTCAAGTATCTAATAACAGATGAGTGAATAAAGAAACTATGGTGGGTGCCAGAGAGATAGCATGGAGGTAAGGCATTTGCACGCAGAAGGTCGGTGGTTTGAATCCTGGCATCCCTTATGGTCCCCTGAGTCTGCCAGGAATGATTTCTGAGCACAGAGCCAGGAGTAACTCCTGAGTGCAGCTGCCACCGAATGGTGTGACCCAAAAACAGAAAACAAAAAACAAACAAAAAGGAAAGAAAAGAAACTATTGTATATCTATACAATGAAATGCTACGCAGCCATTAGGAAAAATCAAGACATAAAATTTGAGTAAAATGAATCATTCATATAACAATATATATAACATATATAAATAATATCTAAAGACAATAGAGATGAGGGCCAGCAGGATCAGTCCATAGTAGGAAGCTTGCCATAAATAGCTAGAGAGTACAGTTAGGGCACAGAAGGAACCTCTATGCCAATGAGAGTTGAAAATGATCGCTTTGGGTAAGAATTGGGTATTGAAAGGAGATGAAGTGATGTGCATGATGCCCTTCAGTCACTATATAGCAAACCACATGTCTAAAAGAAAAATATGAAGAGAGAGAAAAAACGAAAGAGACAGAATGTCTCCCACAGAGTCAGGTAGTGGGGAGTGTACAGAGGAGGACAGGTGGGGACATGGGTGGCAAGAAATGTGCACTGGTGAAGGGTGTTGTACATTGTATGACTGAAACTCAATCATGGATAACTTTGTAACTGTATATCTCACAGTGATTCAGTGTGATTGTAACGATTGTTTCTTTCTCATTAGATTTCTATCTGTAAAATGGGTCCACTTGAGAGCCCCTCCCTCACAGAATCAAGCAAAGTTACCTAAAGCACTAAGGATAACCTAAACATAGAGACTCCTATTAGGACCCCAGGTGAACTGTTTGTGTTTTCTCTAGAAAAGCAGTCTCAGAAAATAGAGAAAAACAAGCTATCATCCAATGAAGATACACATTCTGTTTCTCTTCATAAGAGAGACTAAAATTCTCTAGCATTGCAGGGCCTGAGAGATAATACAATAAAGGCACTTGTCTTACATGCAGCTGACCTGAATCTAATCCCAGAACCCTGTATGCTTCCCCCAACCCCTATCAAGAGTGATCCCTGACTATAGAGCCAGGAGAAAGCCTTGCATAAAACTGAGTGAAACCTTAAAACTAAACAAACTAAAAACGTTCTGTAACAATTCAATGTCCAGATTGACACACTGCTGAGAATTGATTTCAGCTTTAGAAGGGTGAGAAAAGAAGGAATCAAGGGATGTGTAGGAGGAAACCTGAATGATAAGATCCCCAAGAACACAAAAAATATTCACTTGCGAAAGTTGATACACGCCCACTTTAATTGCAGTTACAACAATGTTGAAACAGCCCAATTGTCCAAAAACAAATGAATGGAAAATACGAGGTAGTATATATATATGTGTGTATATATATATTTATATATACATACATACATACATACATACATACATACATACAACGCAATACCACTCATCTCTAAGAAAAGAAGGAACCTGACCTTTTGCTACAACTTATATAAAGTTCAAAGGAGTCACACTAAGGAAAATAAGCTGAAGGGAGAAGAACACATACCAGACAATCTCACTGGTGTCTCGAGAAACAAAGCAAAGTCATAGACAGTATCTAATGACAACAATCCCATGGACTTCAACTCTACAATTAACAACTGAAGTTACCAAGCCTGTACGTATGGGGGAGGCAAGTGGGAAGTGCAGGAAGAAGCAGACCAATGACAGTGGCCATGATGAAGGACCACGGGTTCTTTGGTAGTGAAGAAGGAGCAGAAGCTAGGTTTATTATAAACACCAATGTAAACTCTGTTTGTAAGCAAGTTACCTCAATTAAAATTTAAAAAGTTTAAGTCCATTATAATCAGGTTACCTCAGTTACGATTTTTTAAAAACTTAAGGAGAAAAGACTTGAGATATCCTTATCAGAAAAGAGACATCATGATCAGAAGGGAAAAAAAAAAGAATACAGCCCTAGGCATTTGGCAGTGAAACAAAGCAGGCTTTGCCAACTTCATATACCCACTGTTGAATTAATGTTGTTTTAATTAAGCTTATTAATATAGCATCAGGCAGGAGTCATATGCCTTCATTTATAATGTAAATCAATGCTCACATATTTATTGAATGCTTACTATGTAATAATCACCAGCTTATTCCTTTTATTTCTTATTATTTTTCTTTTTGATGGACCACACCAGATAGTTTGGGGGACTGTGGATGCTTCTGCAGATAATTTGGGGGACAGTGGCTACTTCTGCTCAAACTCAAGGCATGTGCTCCATAACTTGAACTAACTTGACCCCCAAATTCCTGGTTTCCTATTCTTACATGAGTGCACATAAAAGCTACTCAGTAAGGGTTCATTAAACCAATGACTAAATTTTGGTTGAATAAACTACCCCCAGAAAATTAATAGATGTGTCCCAGATACATAGAGGATCATAAAACCTACCAT
>PVKC010047319.1:0-11084 GCA_004027635.1 Crocidura indochinensis | reverse complement strand
TTCCTCCTTGAAGATGCCTTTTGTCTCAATGTCATGGAGTGTTTTACCGAGGTGTTGTTATATATACCTTATGGTATCAGGTCTGATATCAAGGTCTTTAATCCATTTAGATTTAACCTTCATGGGGGTCTATGTTCGCTTTTTTGCAAGTGGCTAACCAGTTCTGCCAGCACCACTTGTTGAAGAGGCCCTCCCTGCTCCACTTAGGATTTCTTCCTCCTTTGTCAAAAATTAGGTAATTGTATATCTGGGGGACAATGTCTGAGAACTCAAGCCTATTCCACTGATCTGAGAGTCTGTTTTTATTCCAATACCATGCTGTTTTGATATCTATTGCTTTGTAGTACAGTTTAAAGTTGGGGAGAGAATGCCTCCCATTTTCCTTTTCCCTGGGAGTGCTTTAGCTATTCGAGGGTGTTTATTGTTCCAGATGAACTTCTTAAGTGTTTGATCCACTTCTTTGAAGAATGTCATGGGTATTTTTAAGGGGATAGCATTAAATCTGTATAATGCTTTGGGGAGTATTGCCATTTTAATAATGTTAATCCTGCCAATCCATGAGCAGCGTATGTGTTTCCATTTCCGTGTGTCCTCTCTTATTTCTTTGGAGCAGGGCTTTATAGTTTTCTTTGTATAGGTCCTTCATGTCTCTGGTTTGACTCATTTCTTAATTTTCACTTTGCTTTACTCTCTTTGTCTTTTGGGCCTCTGAACTATTTTTCAGTCAGTTTACTATAGGACTTCCTCAGAACTTAACTGAAAAGTGAGCAGTGACTGTGGTAATTAGGTTGAGGAGGACTAGTCATCAATAATCACATACCTCTAAGTTGGCTGATAATCAACTGTATGCCAACTGGGAGTAGGGAGTTCCCACCTCTTCAGTGGCTTGCTCTTAGTGAGGTTATAAGTATAATAAGAAAACAGGTTCTATTTTCATCCCTAAACAAAGCCAGGGATGAAGGAAGTGTGCAGCAGGCTTCTAGAACACAAATCCAGAACAGCTAACTGAAAAGCTGGTGGTGTAGAAACAAGAAGTAGCCAGCTTAGAAATCTGGTACTCCTTAATGATGCCTAGTTTAAACCTTAATGATGCCTAGGTCGTTAAACCTATTCCTGATTAATAGTGACAACAAAGAATAAAAAAATAAAATAGCCTAACTGTGGGATAGTGAAATGATAAAGTTCTTTGTTGGTTCCATTAAGCTATGTAGCAAGGCTTTAGAGAGAGCCCAGACGCCAGAAAGACTTTATTATTTGGCATTTGGAGACTCTCCATGTATGTGGGTTGGCTAGTAGTTCTGTTCTAACCAATTCCCAAGGGCTTCTCACTCAGCCTTTAACTTGAAGCTATAACTCTCAGTACACTTAAATTCTGCATGGTAAGGAACAATAAGAACACTTTAAAAAGAAAAGAAAAATAACTTTGTGCAAAATCTGGTTGATTTTATAGTCATGTGACCTCAGAATATTTTACAGAAATATAACCATTTGGCTTATTTTTGTTGTTGTTGTTGTTTGGGCCACACCCGGTGACGCTCAGGGGTTACTCCTGGCTATTTGCTCAGAAGTCACTCCTGGCAGGCACGTGGGACCATACGGGGAACCGGGGAATCGAACCGCGGTCTGTCCTTGGTTAGCGCAGGCAAGGCAGGCACCTTACCTCCAGCGCCACTGCCTGGCCCCTGATTTGGCTTATTTTTATACAAAAATTTTTTTTCTTCTTTCCTCACTCCTTCCTTCATCCCTCTTTCCTTTTGCACTTTTGAGTGGTTAATATAGAAAGTTGTATGTTCCTCTCCCACTAGAACTGGAACTGTTGTCTGAACTTGCTGCAGTACATTTTAGGACAAAAAGTCTTTTTAAAAGCATGAAAATAGCAGCAGACGGGTCTGGTTTGCTTTGGCAGAGAGAACTGCTTTTCCTCCCAAGAAACTCTGGGTAAACCCTAATCTCCAAAGGTGATCTTGTAGGTCCCAAGTTCCAATGACAACAGGCGACTGTACATTTTCAGTTACCTTGCAACTTTCCTCTTTTGTTATGTTTGCAAGTGAACTTTCTAGGAAGTTCTTACAAGTGGACACCACCCTTCCTCTATCTTTTCCTCAGGTCAGGCCTTGCCTGCAGTTGCTAGGCGAATTTCAGGGGTTCTTTCAGTCTGTCTTTTTGTTTCCTCAGGGGGTTGGCTTTAGTCAGTAGAGCTGCCTCAGCCCCTGGCAGCTGGTAAAAAGCTGTCCAAGGAATTCATGTATTCATGGCACTGCTTTGGGTGTCTGGCATATGTAGTACAAAATAAAAACATACATTAGACTAGCCTGCAGTTCCTGTGGAAATGGATTTCTTGTTGCTAGCATGGAGAAACTAGCACCATTTCTTAGTGGCTTCTTCCTAGTGAATAGACTCTAGAATAGAATGGAAGAGAGGAATGGATCACTTCTTAAGCAAGATGCAGGACAGGTCTCAAGCTAATTAACATTGGGTTTGGTGCCAGCATTTCTACTTCTAAAATTTATTGGTATTTGGGCCACATCCAGCATTGCTCAGGGCAAGCTCCTGTTTCTATGCTTAGGAATTAATTCTGGCAGGACCTAGGGGATCATATATAATTCTGGGTTCTGACCTGTGTTGGCCATGTGCATGGTAACTGCCCCACCAAATCGCCAGAGCAATAATGTATTATCACTCTGGACCCCTGCCATTTACTTTTCATCTTATTTCACAAGGATATTCCTCAGATGACAGGTTCTTCCATGAACAGCCTATACAAAATATCCTTTTGAGACGGCTTCTGGATCCAAACAACCACAATAGTGAGACAGCCAGCTGGTCTGTTCTCTATATGTCTAGCCTCTTGCTGACCCTGCTGACCCTGTAGAACACATTCTAAGGTGATTAAGGTAGAAGGGAGGGGCCTGCCTGCAGAAATAGTGTAATTTTTCTTCACCCCCTTTCATATTTTTATATTGGAGTAGCACTTTTTTTTCTCCTCTTTTGAGACATACTTGGTTGTTTTTTTTTTTTTTTCTCTTGACCCTGATGGGTTTGAAGAAGAAATAATGCTGTTCATTCAGGGAGAAAATGCTATCCTCAGGCCCATTCCAGCATCACCACCATCACAAAGGACCTCTTTCCTAAGGTTGTGAAATCTGAAGGAAACATCAGTTCCTATTCATCTGTTCCTCCACCTTTCTTTCCATAAGATTAGTTCACAATCTCCTCACCATTTTCCTGTGGTTTACCTCAAGGTTGTTCTGTTTTATGAGAGGTTTCTGTCTCCAAAATAGATTATAAGCCCTAGAAACAGGGACTTCCTTCATTGCCTAAGAGAAGTAACTTCCTGATCCTTCCTTGGAGCCGCAGTGTCCACAGGGACTATTACATTTGGGGTTGCCTTTGGCTTAGCAGTACATGCTCCAGGCCTTCAGCCAAGACTCTCTTCAGAAAACAGCAGCCAGAATTGGCACAGAGGAGGAGGGATGCTGAAGGCTGATGTGCTGAGAGGGAGAGAGAGGGGTAGACACAGTCGGAGCCAATACTGAGGCAGAGAAGCTAGAGGCAGTTCTTGATCCAGCCTAAGCTGAGCAGAGCCAAGCAGAGTTCCTGTCTCCCGTCTTTCAGGCAAACTCCCAAAGCTAACTGTGTCTATAAGTTGCTATCCTGAGTCTGTGGTTGGTTTGTTTTTTTCTCTTTTGTTCTTCTTGTTTTTCCTTTCTGCCCAATCCTCTCTGTCCCCTGCCTGTCCAATTTATGTCTACTTCTTAGCTGAAACAAATGGGAAGACAGTTAATCAGAGCATAGGAGTAGCTTCTGTGGGAATCTGGAAGTCTTGGAGACTTGAACTTCCAGAGCAGAGGAGCTGAGTTGAATATTGGGAAGAACATGTAGGAGAAAAGGAGATGTGACTCTCCCTACTATAATAGTAATGCTTATAATACAGGGTCCTTACTTTCTAGAAGTCAAAAATTAGGCAGAACATTTTCTTTGGTTTATCTAACTGACACTAATAGTCCTTTAACTTCCAACTGTTTAAAGTTATATACTGACAGGGTTGAAGAGATAATACAGGGGTTAAAGCATTTAGCTTTCATGTGGCTAACTCAGTTTGATCCCTGACACCACATGGACCCCTGAGCACAGAGCCAGAATAGCCCCTGAGTACTGCCAAGTTTGACCTTCAAACCCCCAAAATGATAAACAAATAACAGCAAAAATAGTTATGTATATACTGTCAGACCATGGGTGCCATCACCATAATTCAGGTCCAGATTTCTCGACTCCCAGAGCTCATTCTCTTAATTATTCTACTTTCAGTTTTCCCTTCTTACGCAGCATCTTGGCCTCCCTGTGCCTCTGTTTTCTTGCAGGGCTGTTGCTTGGTTGAGACACATTTATATGTGGCTGTTACCAAAGTACTAACATACTACGTGTGGTATGCATTAATAATGATACTCCAGTACTAGTGAAAATTTGTCTCTGGGTGCCCATATTACATAGGCTGTTCACTTCTGAGAGTGGCAGGAGGACTGCAGTTCCTTTAAAACAGGGGTCCTCAAACTTTTTAAACAGTGGCCACTTCACTGTCCCTCAGATCGTTGGAGGCCAGACTATAGTAAAAACAAAAACTATGAACAAATTCCTATGCACAATACATATATATTATTTTGAAGTGAAGAAACAAAAACAGAACAAATACAGTATGTGGCCTGCGGGCCGTAGTTTGAGGACCACTGCTTTAAAAGAAGACAAAGGACAGCAAGCTGAGATTCTTCTCAAGGAGTTGGCAAATATTCATTGGATTTTATTCTGGATGAAGCACTAGAAACTTAAGGGGAACACCACTCAAGTATTTCTGGGCAATGTTGTGTTGGGGCAGGTTGTGCTGTGCATGGCTCAGGAGATTGATTTTGAACAAGATCCAAGTGCATGACTCAGGGCAAGGCTAGTAGAACTTACTGAGCCCAGGAAGCTGAAGCTGGTCGCCCATTGTTCAGATGGGACAGGCTGCAGTTTTCGACAAGCCTACCAGATATTACTCAGCCTCTAATTAGAGTTGCTTTCCTCTTAACTATCCCATGTACTGTCAAGTTTATGGGGGTGTTGAGATGGGATAATTTTTTTTTTTTTGCTTTTGGGCCACACCCAGTGACGCTCAGGGGTTACTCCTGGTTATGTGCTCAGAGGTCGCTCCTGGCTTGGGGGACCATATGGGAAACTGGGGGATCGAACCGCGGTCCGTCCTAGGCTAGCACAGGCAAGGCAGGCACCTTACCTCCAGCGCCACCACCCAGCCCCATCTTTTTTTATTTTTTATTTTATTTATTTATTTATTTATTTTTTGGTTTTCAGGCCACACCCAGTGACGCTTAGCGGTTACTCCTGGCTATGCGCACAGAACTCATTCCTGGCTTGGGGGAACCTTATGGGATGCTGGGGGATCGAACCATGGTCTGTCCTAGACTAATGTGGTCCTACCGCTGTGTCACTGCTCCGACCCCGAGATGGGGCAATCTTGCCAAGTTACCCTCTCTGCATTTCCTGACTGATAGCTCAGAGAGACAAGTAACATGCAAACTGAGTAAATTCAGGCTTCACATGGGGTCACATACTAACTAGTGGCAGAATTGGACTTTGATTTCAAATCTGGGGTGTTTATGTATGTTATGGGGTAGGGCAGGGAGCAGGTCACATCCAGTAGTTTCAGGGGCTGGCACAGTGCTTTGCAGGTTGCTTCACCAGCCTGGTACAGGTTTCACTGAGATTGAGTCTGAGGAATGTTCTGGAAACAGAATTGTATTTCCAAAGAAAGTAGACACAAAAGAAGGGAGTTCTGAAGTAACCAGGGGGCTGTCCTCACCCTCTAGGTCTGGAGCTAGCACAGTATGTAAGGCATTTGCCTTTCACACAGCCAACTAGGGTTCAATCCTCAGCATCTCTTATGGTCCCTCGATCCCGCCAGGAGTGATTCCTAAGGGCAGTGCCAGGAGTAACTCTTGTGTGCTACCAGATGTGCTCCCCCCCAAAAAAAAAAACAATAAAAAGGGGAAACCTTTTCTAACTTGAGACCATGTCCTCTCCCCCCACAAACTCCCCACCCCCCCCCCACTCAGACAGGATAATTGGATGCTTTGTAAAGGGCAGAAGGGGGGAAAATCTGACCTTGTGGCCCTTGCTGTTTGATCATCTTACTAAATTGATTTTCCCCTCCTCCTCTTCATCTGTTGGGCATATTTAAAAGCCTTCAGGTTTCAGCTGCTTCTGCTGTGTCAGGTCATCAGAGATGCTTTTATGTAGAGGGTCAGCAGGATAAATGGGATTAGAATTCTTTGGGAGTCCCAAGTCCCATCTGTTCTGTCCCTACCTGAAGGCCTTGTGCCAGAATTTGAAGGAAGCCAATAATAGTGAAGCATTTGAGGCCGGAGAGATAGCATGGAGGTAGGGTGTTTGCCTCACATGCAGATGGACGGTAATCCCGGCATCTCATATGGTCCCCTTTGCCTGCCAGGAGCCATTTCTGAGCATAGAGCCAGAAGTAACCCCTGAGCACCGCCGGGTGTGACCCACAAACAATAGGGAAGCATCTGTCCAGTGGGGATGGGGCTGAGTGGCCTGGGGTAGGTGGGCCAGAAAGAGGTCAGGGTACCGGACCAGGATACCAGGTATTCCCTTAAAGGTTACCCGGGTCTCCTTCAGCTACTCAATTTGAGCAACAGGTCCTGGTGAGTGAACATGCCTGGGAACTGCCAGTCTGAGCATGTGGGGTTTGTGTTAGTTTGGGCCTTTTGTTTCCTTCAGCACTCTAGTCTGTAGAAACACAAATCTGGAAACCAGTCGCTCCACATGGTCTAGTCTTGCTTGTTTTGAGATAATTCAACTTGAACAGTTGCTTTCCTTGTTTGATGGCCTTCCAAGAATTAACCCTTTCCTCTTCAAATTCTCATCAGTTGTAGGCTGGTGAGATATATAGTAGGCGAGGCTGTATTACGTTCCATCCTGTTTCAATCCCCTTCATCACATCTGGTCCCTGAGCAAATCTAGTGAGTCACTCCTGAGCACAGAGATGGAAGTAAGTCAGCCTCTCACCGGGTTTTGCTGCAAAACAAACAAAAGAAATATAATTTTAATATGTTGTGCTATAGTTTACTCACTGTACTCTCATAAAGCACAAAAAGACTTGGAAAATAGACTTGGGTCTGTCATTTTTCCACACCATACACCCTTCTGATGGTTTCCTTGGGTTTTGGAAGCTGAAGTGAAATTGAAAGTCTTTTTTAAGGGCATGCATAGACTTGTCTCTCATTTATTCTCTTTGAGGGTGGAAAATGGGACACACCCTGCCTGGTAATAGTCTCCAGTAACTACAGGAATAATTCCAGTCTTCATTTTCTATTTATTATATTTGGTTTTTAGGCACACCTGTCGAAGCTCAGGGTTCTCCACTCAGAAATCACTCCTTGCAGGCTCTGGGGACCATATGGGATGCCGAGAATTGAACTCAGGTGCATCCTGGGTCGGCTGCTTGCAAGGCAAATGCCCTACCACTGTGCTCTCTCTCCAGCCCCATCTTCATTTTAGACTTCTGTGCTCAGAACTTACCCTTAGAATTCCTAATGGAAATACCCCCAATGTTATTTAAACACTGCTTGGGGGAAGCTGAGTTCTTTAGATAAAGCCTTAGGTCCAGACTTCCTTAAGAGCATCTCTGTCCCACTGCCACTTTGTCTCCTCAGCATTTTCGAACCTTTGGAGTCCATGAAAGCTCTCCATGGAGAGCTGTGGAAGTATGGGATTGGCATCAATTTGGTTTCTTCTCTGCTTTCCCTTCTTAATACTGTGCCTCCTGGTATAAATTTCTGTTCATATTGTCATCTTGCTGACCACAGTTATAGTAGGCAACAAAATTTTACATTTACACAAAGAGATTTTCTTTTTTTCTTTTTTTCTTTCTTTCTTTTTTTTTGGGGGGGGGGGTCACACCCAGCAGCACTCAGGGGTTACTCCTGGCTCCACACTCAGAAATCACTCCTGGCAGGCTCAGGGGATCATATGGGATGCCGGGATTTGAACCAGTGACCTTCTGCATGAAAGGCAAAGGTCTTACCTCCATGCTATCTCTCCAGCCCCACACAGATGGATATTCTAATGGGCTAGATATACAGGAGTTAAGGTTCTTGCCTTGTATGTTGTTGATTTGGACATTGGTTCCCCAACACCCTATAATTCATCCCCTGAATCTCAGCTCTGAGCACAGAGCCATCAGCCTTGAGGACTGCCAGGCGTGGCCCAAAACCCAAAGAAAGATCTTTGGGTAGATAGTCTTAAGAGAAATTGCCTTCCCCTTGCCCAGAAATTTCTACAGGTTTTAATTTATATAAATAATCAACATCACCTGATGCACTTATATATCAGACTGTTCCTCCAATTTTAAGAATTTAAAGAATGTTTTCTTCATGTTTTTTGGTTTTTGCGTTTTCTTGGTGGAATAAAACTGCCATCTGAGAGGTGATAACAAACACAGGTCTTCGTGGTCAGTTCAGACTCTGCATGCAGCAGGCAGATCTATCTCAGTGAATGATTTTGACTGTCCTCTCATTGCCTTTCAGGTTGGCTGGCTCCTCTGGCTGATGGCATGTTGAAACACATGGGCCAGAGGCAGCAAGGGCATCTGATCCAGAGGGGGCCACTCTAGAGGCCAGGCCACAAGCATCATGGGCCAGTGTGTCACCAAGTGCAAGAATCCCTCATCAACCCTGGGCAGTAAGAATGGAGACCGGGACTCCAGCAAGTCACACAGCAGGCGGGGTGCAAGCCACCGAGAGGAGCAGCCACCAGCCTGTGGCAAGCCGGGTGGGGACATCCTTGTCAATGGGACCAAGAAGGCAGAGGGTGCGACAGAGGTCTGCCAGCTTCCAACGTCCTCAGGAGATGCCGGAAGGGAGACCAGGTCCAATGCTGAGGAATCTTCTCTGCAGAGGCTGGAGGAATTGTTCAGGCGCTACAAGGACGAGCGGGAGGATGCAATCTTGGAGGAAGGCATGGAGCGCTTTTGCAATGACCTGTGTGTCGACCCCACAGAATTTCGAGTGCTGCTCTTGGCTTGGAAGTTTCAGGCTGCTACCATGTGCAAATTCACCAGGTTAGTCACAACTACTTCATGTCACCAGGTGAGCAGAGGAGGAAAGAGCATCATTGGGCAGTGGTGCCCAGCTAGGATAGAACTAGGTTGACTTCCGAGGGTTTGGGGTAAGTCGTCTTTTCTTTTTCTGACCAATTTCTATAAAGTTTATACTTTTTTTTTCCTGACCTAAGTTGAAGTCCCCCAGGGGATTTTAAGGGTTTAAAAACATGTACATATACCTGGTCCTACTGCTGGTCTGTACTGAGTTGGAGTCTCAGGGCTAAAGCAAGGCATTATATTTTGAATAAGCTTCTCTCCAGCTCTGATGTGTATTTCACAGCTCTTTTTCCATAATTATAGCCTTTACCTAATTTGTAGGTCAGATTTGAGGCATATCAGCTTCTAGATAACTGGCACTAACCATCATTGATATTATTTAACTTCTATATTCTTCATTTAAAGAATAGAATGGCTCTATTGCCAAGGTGTTGCCTAGCTCTATTTTTCTCTCAGACCTCTTTTCTGTACCATCTTGGATAATTCACTCCCTACCTTCCCTTGTTATTTTTTGTGCACTTGTTATATACCTGTCATACACCGAGTGCCAGATTAATGAGCCCTTGGGAAACTGCTTTGTTGCCGCATGAAATCAGTTGCCCCTTGTAGTTCTTTATATGCTGCCCTCAGCCAGCTTCTGGCCAGGCTGACAGTAGCCAGCAGTCAGAACTGCTTATACTGCTTATACTTAGCCTATTGGTGGCGCCTTTTCCCTAAGTGCGACACAGCAGAACAGCAGAATTGCCAGAACTACTTGGATTCCTAATGTATTTGATTAGGATTGGGAAGAGGGGGTACATGCAGCAGCGCACAGGGTCACTCAGAAGTCAGTCCTGGCAGTCTTGGAGGCTCGGGAGGTCGACCATATGGGATGCTGGGGATTGAACCTGGCTCTGTCCCAGATCATCCACATGCAAGGCAAATGCCCTAGCTCTCCAGCAATTTGGAATTTTTTGATCATTACATGTTCGAATCCTTTTACCATTTCCTAGTTTTTCATAGCCTCTCCTACCAACCCTTCAGTTGTGCAAGTTCACATAAGGGTCTGTGACCCTACAGTGTAAGAAGCTAAAGTATATATTGTCTTAGCCAGTAGTATGCTTTTCAGGACTGTTTTGGAGAAGGATATGGTAAGGTGGTAGGGTTAGTTTCTAAATGACTCGCAGGATATTGAAATTAGAAATAAGAATGGACTTTTTCTTTTTTTTTTTGTTTTTGGGTTACACTCAGCAGCGCTCAGGGGTACTCCTGGCTCTGTACTCAGAAATCGCTCCTGGCAGGCTTGGAGGACCATACAGGTTGCAGGGATTCGAACCACCTTCCTTCTGCATGCAAGGCGAACGCCCTACCTCCATGCTATCTCTCCGGCCCCAGAATGGACTTTTTCTAAAACACCACCACCACCTTCCTTAAAATATTTCTAGCTCTGTTGGGGCTGGAGAGATAGTGTAGCAGTTAGGGTGCTTGCCGATCCAGATACAATCCTCAGCATTCCATATGATCCTCCAACTTGTCAGGAGTTCAAAGCCAGGAATAACTCCTGAATATTGCCTATTGTGGCTCAAAAATCCCCAGCAGTGTCTTGCTCTGCTCAAGTTGCTCAGTGGGTGTCAGTCCTTTATCTCTTTTTTGTGTGTGTGTGTGGGGGGGGGAGGGGCACACCTGGTGATGCTCAGGAGTTACTCGTGGCTATATGCTGTGAAATCACTCCTGGCTTGGGGACCATATGGGATGCCAGGGAATGAAACTGTGGTCCGTCCTAGGTTAGCATGTGCAAGGCAAATGCCCTACTGCTTATGTTACTGCTTCACACCTCCGCCCCTTTTTTCCCTGCCCCTTTATCTCTATATAGCAACTGTCTAAGAGGCTGTGTTGAAAATCGAAAGTAGTAGGGGATGTTAAAAATACATACACA
>PVKC010047318.1:0-11076 GCA_004027635.1 Crocidura indochinensis | reverse complement strand
GCCTTGTATAATTTCCTCTCCTGTTTGACAATGAACTTCCTCCTGGGTAGATGAAGTAACTGGATGAAGTGACCACTCTTGCCCTTTCACTGCAATGCCCCAAACTACTGAAAAGTGTCTATGTTAGTCACATTGATCTGCCCAGACATTTTAATTTATAATTTCCCATGTGGTAATCAGACACATCTTGTTATTTCCTGTCTGCACTTCTAATTCTCCTCATTTGAGATCATTTGTATCACTTCTTTTTTGGTATTATACATGTTTACGAGAGCCCAATTTAGAATCATCTGCAGATCTCATCAAAGGGCATTTATCCCCACCAACATAGAGCAACTTCACTGGCCAAGTGAAATACCAGTGCCAGAGCTTTAAGCTAATCATCTTTCTCATTTCTTCACATGTTTCTCTTGAAATAATTGCCCCTGAAGGGGTGAGTACAATCCTGAAAATCTGTGGCTTTGGGTCAGCCAGGCCTGAGTTGGAACCTGAGCCAGTTATTCAACTTTACTTAATCTTCTTGAACTTTAGTGCATCATCTAGGAAATAGGACTCATCATCATCACCCTAGAGACTATTTGAAGCATCAAAATTGTGTCTGTTATATGCAGTGGTCCAGCACAAACTGAGAATGAGTCATTTCCCAGTTCTTCCCATATTTAAAGGTTGTGAGAATAGCCATCAAGTAAAGCTTCCTAAGATAGATATCTCTATTTGTATAGTTTCATGGAGATTTTTCATAGCAAGTCTGTGTCTGTCTACCTGGGAATATACCCTTAGGTATGTAATGGATATTTTTTTTTTTTTTTTTGGTTTTTGGGTCACACCCGGTGACGCTCAGGGGTTACTCCTGGCTATTCGCTCAGAAGTCGCTCCTGGCAGGCATGGGGGACCATATGGGGAACCGGGGGATCGAACTGCGGTCCGTCCTAGGTTAGCGCAGGCACCTTATCTCCAGCGCCACCACCCGGCCCCCAGTGTAATGGATATTTTTAACCTCCATTTGGAAAATAAAATTTCATGCCTCTCTGATAGGTGACCGTGGGTGCATCTTTTTTTTTTTTATTACTTATACAATTTCCCAACAATAATGTTTCCATTGTGGGTGCATCTTTTAATCTTGGAAAGCCTTTTTCTATTAAGCCTTTCTATGTTTCTGTCCTTTATATTGAGATAAAATAAAGTGATGCATGTACAATGTCAGACCATGACAGATATTGAAGAGACTATATTTGTATTCTTCTTTCTACTGATTTAAGACCTAATATTCATGCCAAATGTGAATAGTAGTTTCTAAGTTTAATGTGCTTGATCACATATGTGCCTTCTCTGTGTTAGGCACTCAAGATGTGGTAAAACTCATTCTCTCCCTTTGTCTGAATTTTATTTGGGGGAATACCCAGATGTGCTCAGGAATAACTTCTGATGATGCCTCAGGTTTGAACCCAGTTGGTCATATACAAGACAAGAACTTTACCTAATATACTCTTTCTGGTCCTCTCTCTATGTTTTTAATTAAATTAATAGAATTAAAAACAGTAAAAGAATATGTTTGGTTAATTTATTTAAAATGTAAAAATGCATGAAACAGGTAAAATGCATTCCTGTGCTTGGAGGGTTAAAATTGAGACGTGGTAGAGACACCAAGATGGTTTAGTATAAATAAAAACTTTACAAGGCAATCACATTTGTTTCATATCAAAATCACTGAGATCCAAAGATGCATTCCAAGCAGTTGACATGCATTTCAGTTGGAGACTAATCCAATTTTTTAAAAATTAATCCAAACTTGACAAGCAGCTCATCACTTGTATCTTACCAGGACATGGTTCTCTCAGTCTATTTCCTGGGAAGGAAATGGGCAGGCTGACAGTCCAAAAAATAAATAAATAAAAATTGAAGGCATGCCTTTTCCTCATTTCAGCTAAAGTCTGCAGTTTTAGAAAGGATTTAAACAGCTCCATTGAATATCATAAATTACTCCTCTCGCTGTCTTTCTGTTTTCCACTTGAGATTTACCCAAAAACAAAGTAGCCTGTGTCTTTGTAGTCTTGACCACAAAGCTGGAAGGAATCTATGAAAGCTTGCCTCTTCCTTCTTAATCAATCAATCCCTACTATCAGACATTCTAAAAAATTCCATGAGTTCTGTCCTCTTGCCATTTTCCCCCAAACCCATCTTTTTCTCTCCCTCCAGTTTTTTCTCCTTGGTTAAACAACCATTGCTTCACACATAGACCTTTGCATTTATGTTTCAAATCTTCAGGACCATGCCAGACCCTTTCTTTAAATGAGTCAAATATCTTTATAATAGAGTAATATAATATGGTCCTCCTTTTCTTGAACCCTCTGAAGACTCCCTTCGGGATAAAATACAAAAAATCTACCATTGGTCACTGGTACACAGTATTTTCTGGTCCCTACTTACCTCATCAGATTCCTCCTCTGACCCTTCTCTTCTTTATAGTTTGTTCCTGGTCGTAAATAACTTTAGACTTCTAAATTATTTTGGAAATCCTTTAAAGCATCTATCCAAGAGCCACTTCTCAAAATGAAGATGAATATATTTCTATTTCTAAGACCTTTCCTTCCCTTTCAGCGTCTCAAAAGCAGTGTATCTGCATCCTTGTCTATGATTCCATAAAATTTGTATCCACTCTAAAGTTTTTTATATTTTTAGTGTATGTCTCTGTGTAGTCCTTATGTTTGAACTTTTTGAAGCAACACCTACATTGCCATGTTCATGGATTCACTGTTTACAAGTAGTCACTGAGCATTTATTATGGGTGTAACACTAGCAATCTAAAAAGGTACATGTGCCCTACGTTCAAAAACCCTTCATCTCGGAGACATACCAATCCATATAAAAACAAGGATAAATGGATAGACACAGTAAAAGGAAGCACCATAAAGACTTACTGACATCTCAAGAAAAATCTCTGAACAGTGTGTGTGAATAGAGAGGGGATTAAACAAATGTTTCAAAAAAGAGACAATTCAAGTTATTTTCTTTACGTTTAAATTGTGCTGACTTTAAGAATTTCAGATTTATGATTTATAATGGCAGACTCAGCAATCTCTTTTTCTAGATAAAACCACATTGAATAGGTGATAATTTAGAGAGAGGAAGAATAAGAAGAGGAAAAAAGGAGGAGGTGGAGGAGGAAGAAGAAGAAAGGAAAGGAAAGAAAGTTATGAAGAGAGGGAGTATGTTATACAGTAATATTTCTGTAGCAGAAGTCAGTGGTATCCTCAAAACATATGGTAGAACATAAAAACTCTGGGAAATATATAGGATGCCCTCAGTATATTACCTGGCATGACCCAAGGGAACCTTTAAAAGACTCTGGTGGGAGTACATGGGTTGTAGGAACCAAAGCAGATGAGGCAATAGTCATTGGAAAGAAATCAAGGCTAGCCTATGTAGAAACCATAACCTGATTTTCGGTGATGGAGACAAGAGAGATAAAAGGAAAATTCACAATCCCACCTTGACTTTGACCATAATCAAAGGTAAAAAGATGCTTCCATACCAAGCAATTAAGCTTCCATGCTTTAAAGTTCCTATTCCAGCCAATTTTCCATGCACCGAGGAAATCATGGGACTCAACTTTCTACCACACTAAAATCAAACCAACTACCTACACAGGTCCATTCTCCAATACAAGGTTTGCACCTTTAATTCATGTGGATTAAATGACCTGCTGAACTTCTCACAGAAATCAGGGATCATGCCAGCTTACTAGGATCCTAGGATGCCAAATAAGAGAGTTGCAAATAATACTAAAGTAAGTGGGTTGACATTTGAGGAGAGTCCAATAGTGAAAAGGGCTATGAAGCATGAAGACTAAAATAAATAGAAGGAATCACAAAAAAGAATTATGATTGTATTTATCATTGTAAGATTAGTAAAGCTTTCTTTGAAATGTAAATTATGTTTGTCAACATTTAAAAATGATTAGTTATAATGAAAGGCATAACTAGTAACCTGGAAGATTAAGTCAAGGAAATGTGACAAGCTGTATATGTAGCAATAGATGAGGAAAGAGAAAGGATAAAAAGTTAGAATTTTAATTAGTTGATTGTAGATCAACTATTATAAACAAAAATTATTATTTTTCTAGTGTAGATCCTATAAAGACTTTGAGGTGAAAATATTGATTCTTGTTCTTAAATAGCAATTCAAGTCTTTGGATTAAAAGGATCAGTTCAACATAGAGCACGATGCCTATAACAGGGTAAACAAAATATAAACCTATTTCCAGTGGTAACTGGAAAACTGTTAAGGAGAGGATCCTAATGTTTCCAGAGAATATGGAAGCCAGTGGGCCTTTGTAGGACAAAAATAGTCTAGAGCAGTCGTATCTCATATCTACATTTCTTGTCTCCAGATCCTGTCCCAGTGTAATGGAGACAAAATGATGTGTCATTATGTTGGATGCTACAAAAAAGTGTCTGAAGACAAGGCAACAGAGGTCCTTGAACCAGTAGCATCAGACATAGCAACTGCACACAACTCCTAGGCACTTTAAAGTACAAAATACAACTCTGGCCAGAAGATGATGCCTTTCCTTCTGAATCAGAAGGAAATGTATCAGATACTGCTTAGCAGAGAAGTAATATGTTGTGATACCAGTTATAAAAGATCTTCTTCGGCTATTTTCTAATTAGATAATAGGAGGGATAGGAAGGAAGCATGGAGACAATCATTTCAATCATCCAAATTAGAGATGGTGATGACTTGGACAAAGAAAGGTAATCAGAAGTGGCCAGAATATGAATGTATCTTAAGATAAAATTGATAGATTTCCTATCAGTATGGATGTACAATACAGTAAATACTGAGTGAGTGATAAGATTTGGGCTCAGAGAAATTACAGAGATGAAGCTTCCATCTATTGGAGCAGGGAAAACAGGCTGCAAGTTGGAGAGAGATGAGTAGAATGGAGCCAAAGACCGTTACTTTAATTTATAATATTTTGTTTTGTTTTGTTTTGTTTGGGGGAGGGCACACAGGAGATGCTCAGGGATGACACCTGGCTATGCACTCAGAAATTGCCCCCTGGCTTTGGGGGACCATATGGGACACCAGAGATCGAACAGAGGTCTGTCCTAGGTCAACTGCATGCAAGACAAATGCCCTACCTCTGTGCCATCAAACTTATAATACTTTAAATTTAATAGATTTAAACATATCCAGGAGAGAGAGGAAGCTCATTTCCTGGGCATAACAGCATAGTAGTGCCTGGAGCTCAATAAAGAACATTCCTTTCTTAAATTAAAAATAACATGAAGAGGGGCCCAGGAGATAGCATGGAGGTAAGTCGTTTGCCTTTCATGCAAAAGGTCATCGGTTCGAATCCCGGTGCCCCATATGTTCCCCTGTGCCTGCCAGGAGCAATTTCTGAGCATGAAGCCAGGAGTAACCCCTGAGCACTGCCGGGTGTGACCCAAAAAACAAACAAACAAACAAACAAAAAAACATGAAGAGGGGCCGGCTTGGTGGTGCTAAAGATAAAGTATCTGCCTTGCCAGCGCTAGCCTAGGACTGACCGAGGTTCAATCCCCTGGCGTCCCATGTGATCCCCCAAGCCAGAAGCGATTTCTGAGCACATAGCCAGAAGTAACCCCTGAGCATCACCGGGTGTGGCCCCAAAACACAAAATAATAATAATAATAATAACATGAAGAAATATAGATAAGAGTATGAAAGATAGAAGTATGGGATTTAAAAACTAGAGCATTGGTATTAAATCTTCTGTTGCAAAGAGTCAGTAGTGACAGAGTTAGAAAGATTAAGTAACACCACACAAGTAAATAAATTATAGCTATGGTGGTAATCTAACTAAAATTTGAAAAATAGAAAAAAATAAGTTCAGTGAAATAAGTCAAACACAAATGGAAAAAATACAGCATGATTCTACTTGCATGAGATGCTTCCAAGAGTCAAATTGATAGGAACTAACAGTAGAATGGTGCTCGTTGGAGGACCAGAATAGGAATAGGAATGGGAACTTCTATTGTGTGAAGTATTGTGCCCAGAGTTACATCTGGGGAAAAGAAAAAAGTAGTGGAATTGGATGGTAGTGGTGGTGGTGGTGGTAGTAGTTGTGATGGCATAATTTTGCGACTACCCACTGAAAAAAAATGATTAAAATGGTAAGTTTTATGTTATACATATTTTACCACAATGCATTTTTAATATTTATAAACTTATCCAATAATCACACACAAAAGAAATTAACTGGTACATGATGGGATGGAGATGAAAGGGGGATGGATGGGAGTGTTTTGCTTTTTATTTTGCACTTTTCTGTACTGTTTGAATTCTTGAGCCATATGCACACATTATTTTCATATTTAAAAATAAAACATTCTCAAAGACTGAGTGGGCAAAGGGAGAATTTCAATCCATGTTTCTGCTTGACTTGCACTCAATTTTTCAAAACACTGTTTTATAGAAGCTGATTTCCAAGAAGCCTTCAAAGTCCCCTTTTATTATTATTATTACTAGAAGCCATTCCCTTGGAACCAGGCACTTGTGTTTTTCCGATGGAGCTTGCATTCAAAGCCTCAGAGGGTAAGTGCATTTGGAAACCTACTCAGCACATCTATGCCTTTGAAGCCCTCTGTTTTCCAGCCCTCCTCATGCATCCCACGTCCAGTTGGCTTCCCATCTAACCCTTCCATCAGGCAGCCGGTATTTCTTGAGTTGCTCATGGGGTGGCCAAAGCCTGCTGGAGCATGCCCATTAAAGAAAAGCCACAGAGCCAACTTCAGGAAATTCCCAGCCTAGCTGCTGAAGGCCCTCTGGCCGTGATAAGGGTTTCTCATCTTGCAGAATTTACAAAAACTTGATATTCCAGTCAGAGGGTTCTAGCATGTCAGAAAGAAGAGACCTTTGAAGTAGAACTGGAAAACCATGCTATTTTAATGGTTGATATTGTCCCTAAAGAGGTAACTCACAGGCAGTGAGGTGGAAGCAGAGTCCAAACTCAAGGGGAATGGCTGTGACAAAAGAAGTCAAGCTCTTGATGAGACACAAATCTTTCACAGATTGCTGGTTCCTGATTTAGGAAAGAAGGGAAAATAAAATGGTAGTAAGAGGACTAAGAAAAAGGGAGAAAGACTCAAGGCATATACTTAGTGGCAGTTACCTTAGCAGGGAAGACATGAACTCCCTGACATATCCAAAGTCAGAATGATTTCCTGGTCCTTAAGCACTTTCCATCTCTGGGTCATTTTTCTGAAGATTGACTCTTTTTCTCATTTATGTGCCATATCTTTCTCTGTAAACTCTGGATTACTTAAATCAGACATAACCTTGTCCTTAAGAAACAGCCCAGAAAGACAGTTACTATAGAGATGAGTAAAGGCACATTAAACATAGAGTGACAGTCAAGTATGGTTTAGAGCAGGGTTTTCTCCAACTTTTCTAATGGGAAGAGTAACTCACCTTGGATTTTCTGATTCTAAAGTAGGGTCTAGAAATCTGCTATTTGTTTGATTTTGAACCATACCTAGTGATGCTGAGGATATAGTCTTGGTTCTGCACCCAGAAATCACTCCTGGCAATCTTAGAGTATCATATTGGTTACATGCAAAGCAAGCACCTTATCTGCTGTACTATCTTTCTCAATCAAGAAATCTGCATTTTAACCAAGACCCTATACATGATGCTTTGAATCACTATTTAGGGTTTTTCATCAACTAGAACTGGATTCCAGAACTGGTTCATGTCCATACAGAACTATGGACTGACTACAAACTGCCCAAAAAAATTAGCTGTCTGGAAATTTCTATTTTGTGTGCCTCAATTTTTCCAACTCCAATCTTTCCCACCAGTTCAATTATAGGTCACTTTAGTTTATTAAATAGAGTATAGACTCCACAAAGTCACAAGCCAAGGGACTGAATGCTTTCTAGCATTCCATGTAATTTAAATTTTTCTACCCAGATAAATAGGTAAATTTTTTCATGTCACATCCTAAATTTTTAATATTCTTGATGTTTATGGACCTGTATATTTAAAGAGGGAATGACTTTTTGCAATTCACTATGTAGAGAATAAATTATTTCCCTGATTCATATGAAGATACCATATAGACTAGTAAAATACTAAATAAATTGTTTTCAGACCCTACCCCATCCCACAGGTACCTACAGGTGGCCACTCATAGATTCTATTGCCACACTGGGCTACTTCATCTCTTGGATGCCTATATCAATGTGATATATGAATCTTTTCCCAGCCAACTCCTGTCCAATCCACAACTCAGTCATGCAATAAATGGCTTAGCATCCAAATTTACCTGGCTCAGATACAGGATTCTGTTCTAGAATGGAGGTCAGTGATTTTACTGTGATTCATAGTGTGAGCCTTAGAGTCAGACCTGACTTAGTTTTCAGCTTCACACTTTTCTGTTTGACTTAAATCTATAATTATCTGTATTATAAAGTGCATAATAAGCTATTCTTGTACAGAAAACAGATGTAAGGACTGAAAGACATGATATACATGAAACTCCTTAGTCCAGAAACCAGGAAAGGATTGTTTGGTTTCCTATGTGCTATTTTCTTTAGTTCCAACTTTTATTGATTTTGTTTATCTGGGGGCCAAACCTGATGGTGCTTTGCTCTACGCTTGAAGGGTCACTCTGTTTCTACCTGAGGGACTTGTGGTGCTGGGAATTCGACCTCAAGCTCTTGGGTGCAGAGCATGTGCTTAATCCTTTAAGCTATATCTCCTATTCCAAATGATGATTTTTTATTATCTCCATTTCAAGATAAAGAAAATTAAAATGACTTTTAGAGAAGAATGGGGGGGGGGAGGACAGAGAATAGCACAGAGTTGATCTACAAACCCATATACTGATAATCTCTTCCAGGCTTCTTCTACTTTGACTTAGAAGCAAACAACTTTTATCAGAGCTCTAAGTTTAAGAAGAAAATATTATCAGAGTTCACCCTCAATTGATAAATGCATTAAAATTAGATTCTGTAACTGGAGAGACAGCACTGTGTTCCTACCCCTGTTTGAAAAAGAAGTAGCAACTCAGTTTTGTAGTTCTCCCAAAGATTGGGCCCCACCTAAACATCCCAGTAGGAGGACGGATACTTAAATACTTCACTGGGATTCCGCAACCTCCTCCTATAGCCCAGTAGGATTGTCCATGTAAACTTGGACAGCTAACTCAGGAATTTGTTGATCTAATTTTTGACACATGCTTCTGCTAGTGCTGAGATAAAATCATCTCTCAAGAAGCTCCACAAAAACTCAAAGTAACTTTGCAAAGGCTTATGCTTCCCCCTTTTCTCTCCATAGAAACATTCTGGTGTGGTATTTTAAGCCAGAGATGTTGAGGTGTCTTTTCCTATGTTTCAAATTAACATGTTTCAAAACATGCCTATGTTTCTGATGAAAGTATTTCAGAAACATTCCTATGTTTCAGATGAACAGTTCTGAATATAGTCTGAGCAAATGTACAAAGCCAGGGCACGCTTTCCTGTCCAATGCATACACCTCAGAAATTGAGTATGCTGCCCTCATCCCACAAGCTTCCTTCCCACAACATTTCCTGTCCATCCTTGGCAAACAAGAATCTTACTTCAGCCCCTCGAGCACAGTCTTCTTAGGGTGATAAATCTTTAAAGCATCGATCCAAATAGTAAATAAGTCCCTAGTGTTTTCCTTTCAGATCCCCCTCAAAAACAGCTCTGCTCTGACAGCTCCACTTTCTTTTCCAGGAAAAATTCTTCATTAAGTAAATGAATTCCATGTGCATATTAAAAAGACATTCTGCCTAGTATTCCATCTATTTATAGTCAGTTTCACCAGCAGGGACCCTGGATCCTGCAGGGGTCTCCTGCTCATTTCATCTCAGGCCCTCTCCTCTCTATTCCTGCCTAAACGCAGAGCTGCTTCTAGGTACAGAAGGTGCAGGCAAAACAATGTGTCCATTGGGAATTGCTTCCTAGGAGTGCTCCCCAACCTGCCCATGCAAACTTGAGGGCTATATAGTCAAACAATAATTAACATGTACATGGAGAGGAGAGTTCTGGGGACACATGGAAAACAGGCTGATCTCATGGGGTCTCTAAAATTCTTTAGAGAAGTGCCCCTCTTAGGGACATCACAGGGCCATTCCAGAGATTGGTAGCAGGTGCTGTGCTAAACACAAGAATGAAATATGGGCAATGAAAGAAAAATAATCAGAGCTAATTTCTGCCCACAAAGAATTTTCTAATAGAATGCAGAACCTGTAGAGAAGGAGATGGTGGGTGGAAGACCAATGACACCAGCTGTAGAGGTAAAGAGCATGGGTTTTCATTTGCTTTTGCCTTTAATTACTGTGCGATCTTGGAAACATACTTTGTCTCTCTGAGCCTTGGTGTTCTCAGCTGTAAGCTGGAAGTTAGAGTCATCCTCAGAGGGTTTGATGGG
Source organism: Crocidura indochinensis (assembly GCA_004027635.1). Taxonomy (NCBI): domain Eukaryota; kingdom Metazoa; phylum Chordata; class Mammalia; order Eulipotyphla; family Soricidae; genus Crocidura; species Crocidura indochinensis. The sequence goes on along the minus strand of PVKC010047318.1, from coordinate 633 downwards.
AATGAATGAGGTAATGCATCTAAAACAATAGCCCAGTTCCTGCCATACGTGTTCCAGAAATCATAGATTTCATCTGACCCTTTGTTAGCCAAGGTTCTCCAGAAAAGCAGAAATACTATGAAAGAGATACATAGATAGATATGTATATATTTGTGCATTTATACACTGCATATATATTTGCACACATACATTCATGCTTAAAATTACATGCATGCAATATATAGGGATAGGAGTGTTTCTGAGAAACTTAGTAAAAGAAATTGGTTCACACAGTTGTAGAGGCAGGGGTGCTGAGATCTCCACTAACAAGTTAGAGAAGCAGAAGAATTGGCAATTCCAGTCCAAAACTAAGGTTTGGGAGCCAAAAGAGCTGATGGTACACATTTATTTTCAATAGTTAGTAGCCTTGAGACCCCACCAACAGAAAAAGACCTCATTTTATAAAAGCAATGAGGGGTCAGAACACAGCAGGTAGAGTTCTTGTCTTAAGTACAGCTGACCTGGGTTCGATTCCCAGCATTCCATATGGTCTCCTGGGCACTACCAGAAGTATGTCAAAGCCAGAAATATCCCCCTGAGCATCTCAGGTGTGGAGATTTTAATTTTAAAATTAAAAAAGACTATATATTTATT